>KK119134.1:614869-636016 GCA_000611955.2 Stegodyphus mimosarum
TTTTGTTACGGATTTTGTATTTATTTAGAACTGTAATTAAAATTGTTTTATTTTCCCGTGCAACGCAGACCAATTTGTTAAGAAAGCTACGTCGGAAAAGTAAACATACAAGAGCGAGTGCATTTAATATTTAATAAATAAATATCTCGTAATTGCTGTTGCCATCCAGAAAAATCGAGATATTTATAGATTTTACCAGATTGTTCTCGTGAATAATTAAAAAGCTTATAAAAACCGAATTAAAACACCTCATCTCAGTTGCTGTTGGCTTAAGCAAACTGTTTGTTTACTTAATGCTGTTATTGAATGTAGCGAATTCGCTGTGAGATTGAATTAGTTTCTCTATTTTGAATTGAGTTCTGTTTAACGTTTGAGGTTTTGTGACATTGTACGAATATCTATGAGGAAATATTTAAACATTTTCTTTTTACTTCTTGTGAAAAGAATAAATTTTATTATATCGACTTATGTATTCAATCCATTACGAACCCGTACGCACGCAACATCATGAAGGGCATCCGGCGAGAAGACAGGCCTTAGCTTTCGAATCCCACCCGTTCGCTTCGGCCACTATTGAAAAAATTGCATCTTATACACTTGCCAAGAAGGTCAATACATATTATTGTCTAACTGAAATTGTCTAACTAAACTATAGCTGTGATATATTTTTACCTGCGTTCTGAGTCGTTTAAACTAAGGTAAGATTTGTATAGCATGTTTGTGAGAGACATTCTAGAACAAATAATACTGATCACAGTTAAAATCTAAACGAAAAACCTTGCTTTGGTACCGAAATTCGACTTTTCTTGACGCATCTATTTATTGTGTATCTAAGATTAGTAAAAGAAAGTGGCACGGCAATACTGACTTCGTACGAGATTTAAGGCCTAACATTTATAGAGTGTTGTATAAAAATTCCCTTGCCAAATATTCAGACATCTAAGAATACTGAACTGAGTACTTATTTTGAAAGGGAAATATGTTGTAGTAATGTGAAATGTTAAAATCGTGAATGCTTTTCTAAGTTATCTGCCACTGTCTTTCATGAAATATTTCCTAACAGGAAATTAAGATTAAAAAAAAACCTTTTTTATTCTGCCACTTTTTAAAATCAAGTAAAAGAAGAATTTGCTCACTGCCAATATGAAAAGACGTTATTTATTCGGTTCATAGTTAGTTTAGAGACTTCTTCCTTTTTTCATGATATCCCTATTTCGTATATTTCAATAACATCTTAATAAAATCTAAGCATAATACAACGAACAGCGACACACATTTTTCGTACCTTGTATAAGTTAAAAAAATATATCCCGAGTATTATTTCTTAAACCGTGAGTATTATTTCTAAAATAATCATTGTAGCCGTGTTGTTTAAAAAAATGGCGTAGGCGTTCCATGTACAGCACTTTTTAGCGTAACATAGATTTTAGTAATAATCTAAGAATTTGAAATTTTTATGCGAGTTTTCCGTGAAGTAATATTAATCGCTAGGCTATTTCTCATCATATTACATATCTTTTTTTTAGGAATACAATTTCCAATAATATGGAAAATTGTCTTACAAAATTCTATAATCATGTGACTAAAATAATTTCCACTTGATAGAGGAGTGATGATTTTAAGAACAGTATAAAATTAATTACTTATAATACAGGGTGTTTATAAAGTCCCGGACCCATTTTGATGTTTAATAACTCATAAAATAATGAAGATATAAACAAACTTATAGCTTTTATTAATGGAATAACTTACATATTTCCTTTTCAAGTTTGAATATATTTACTTTTGTAAATATCGTCTGCGCGTGGGGTTAATTTCAGATAATTTCATTTTCCAGTCTAAATATCTGTACCTTTCTAAATATCGTCTGCTTATTAATTGCTTATTAATGATAATTATGATCTGAAAACCCCCATGAATACCGTGAGACACAAAGGGAATCCCCAAAGGTTAATGTGTGGTGTGGACTAATGCACAACCGAGTCATTGGGAATTTCTTTTTTACAGAAAAGACGGTCTCATCAGTCGTATACTTAGACATGTTGAAAAACTTCGTATTTCCACAACTAGAAGAGCTTCAGCCACGTGTCTTTTTGCAACAAGATGGTGCACTTCCTCAGTGGGGTACCATCGTTCGTAGTTCTTTGAATGACCATTTTACAGAAAGATGGATTGGGCGAGAAGGTTCAATTCCTCGGCCACCCATATCACCGGATATAACGCCGCTGGACTTTTTCCTTTGGGGATTTCTAAAGGACAACGTTTACAGGAGGAGAGTGTCGAACACTGATGACCTAAAAGCCAGAATTACAACTGCAATAGCCTCTGTGGATGCCGACATGCTTGCCGCTACCTGGCGTGAAATTGAATATCGACTTGATATTCTCCGTGCGACGAAGGGAGCACACGTGGAAGTTCATTGACAAGGGTCATGAAACCTTTTGAGTCTATTTAACCATTTATGTTATTAATTTTAATCTATCTTTATTATTTTATGAGTTATCAAACATCAAAATGGGTCCGGAACTTTATTAATACCCTGTATATTTTGGTATTCATGCAAACTGTAATTTGAAACTAATCAGTGCTTCTAAATAAATGCTTATCTAAAGCAGAAAGTTATCTGAAGTCCCCATTTAAAAATTTCGAATAAACAAATTTTACAATTTCATTTGTATAAGGTTTCTCCAAATTTTAATGAATGATATGTGGGTTAACTTTGATCATATAGGAATGGTGTGTCTTTCTCACCTAATTGGACTATGGAGGTTTCGTTAATCTGAACTAATAGAAAAGATTTCAAATCAATTTATCCTATTCGAAAACTGTTACTTCGCATAATTTTACTAAAACATATTTATCTCTCTGAAACTAACATAGAATGAAAGCTAATTTTAACTTCTTTATTTATTTGTACGAAGTAAAGGAAGTATTGTAATCACAAAAAAATATGTGTACCATTCAACAAAAATATCCATTTTGACCACTATCGAACCCAATTTAACGATGTTTTTACGTCACATCTGTACGTAAGGACAAAATAAAGGACTTTTTTTCCCAAAACAAATTATAAAACTAATTTAAAATGGAATTAAGAAGAGATTTTTTTCGTAACGTCTGTACGTACGTACATGTATGCATGTACGTGTTTCACATAACTCAAAAACTAGTGGCCTCAGAAAGTTGAAATTATATATATAGGACTTCTATAGCATGTAGTTGTGCACCTCCCGTGGCAATCGGCTACATCCACTGTATTAATCGGCTCATTGAGTTCAGTTTTTTATACTTATATGTGGTAAATTGTGCATGTTTTGCTTTAAAAATTGAAATATTATTGAATTATGTTGTTCTTATCTCCCGTTAAAGGCTTTTATGCCTTTAGCTAACTTCCATGCAATAGTTGTAGAATTATCAACAAGTTGTTTAAGTGCGGCTAAGCCTAATTTTTTACCACAGCAGCCATATTTGTTTACATTTGAAACTTAGCAGATTAGTGGATTTGTTGCCAATGTAGAGAAACTAAGCTTCGCATCAACAAAGATAACGTCTTCTTATATTATTGCGAATTAAATTATGCTTAATCCATTTTGGAATTATCATTTAAGTTATTAAATTATCCCCATATATTGACTGAGCATAGAGTCCACAATAAATTAAGGCAATTTCTACGCCTTCAGTGTTTTTTTGCCGAGCGACACCAAAAGTAAAATTTCAGTTTTGTACTCCCTAAAATCTGCCTTCTTACCCACTGGCCGAATTTCTTGTTTTTCCGTGAAGACTCTGATTTTAATTGCAAAAATTAATCTTTAAACTGTTTGAACTGTATTTATGTTTTATATTTTTCTATATTTTTCCATTTTTAATAAAGATATTCTGAGGTTTAGTGTATATGTTTCCGTGAAGTGAGAACTGAATTAATTGAAGGAGAAATATATCTGTAATGAAATTCGTGGAAATAAGTTTAAACGATATGCAGGAAAAAATGCGTATAATTTGATATTCCGTAAAAGGAAGTCATGTGGTGTAAACGTCAGATTTTTAGCCTTTGTTTGCTATTCACTTGAAATGTACCTATCGCTAGCTATACAAAATGAGAAAAAAATACAAAAATATAACTTGCGTTCATGAATTGCACTCAAAATTTTGAAAACTAGCGAAATTTGGCTCTCTCTCGTCAATTTTTTATAATTACTGTACTTACTACTATCAAATGCAGTTCTTGTGAATTTTGATGTATGAGGCAAACAAAAAAGTTTAAAACCTCTATTATCAAATAAGTTATTATTTGCTCAAAAAACTCAAAAAAACGAATTTTTCATTTGTAAAAATAGCGCAATGTCTGATAATTCGCAATGTCTGATAATTTTACTTTTTCATTTTTTAGTAAAGAGAGGATGAATATCTTATTACTTTTAATTTTCTTATTCAAAAACGTGCATCTAATAATTAGTTCTTTTTTTAAATTATGCCATAATATATATTGAATTAAAATAATAGTAGTAATTAAATAATGTAACAGTTATTAAATACCTTATCTGTATTACGTAAGCGCCACAGACGTTTTCAAATACTACGTCACAAGGGCTATACACCATTCTTCAGCTTTGAGTTATTACTATAGAAGGGAAGCTTTAAAAATCCGGCTGCAGCGATGTGCTATTCTTTAATAGATTTTTTTGTCCCCATCCGTAATGTTCCTTAATATTGTAGGAGGAGACATATTGCAATTATCTCACCAAATTATTTTGACATAGTTTATTGCATCGAAATTGAATTTTGTCGAGGTAAAATTTCGAATAATCTTTTTCTTGGAAAGTTCCTTTTCAACATTCGCCGCAACAGTAGTTCACTGCTATCTCTTCTTTTATCCACAGTCATTGCGGAGACAAAATTTTCGTGATGATCAAAGAAAGCATCCCGCTGAGTTACTGGGTAGATGACTTGCAGTAAATTTTAAGTTAGATAGCGATATACTGATGGCCTTAAAAACTATCTTTGGACCGCATGTGGAATTTTTGCTTGTGATGATTTTGAAGCAGGGAATGTGCAACAATACAAAATAAAATCTATGAACGGCCTAATTTCTTCAGTACGTTTTTCTACGCCCACGTAAAATCTGAGAACTCGATTTGCTGTCATCTTGAATATGTAAGCAGATCAGGATCATAAGCTGCTAAATTTTCTAAATTCTTCGTTGACTATATGGCAGCAGAAATATGCAGATCGTATAACTGACCCTTGCCCTGCACCTTTCTATCAACTTTAGGAATGGGGCATTTAAAATGTTTAAAGCAAACCACAGAAATTTTTTGACAGCGAGTGAGTTTGTTCAGGATCGCTAAAGTGCTATGCTTGTAGTGGCATCGTTCAAGTGATGAAATATGGATGTAACTGTATAAGGTATTTCTCCCGCCTTCTTCGCATGCCTTCGTGGTGTAGTGGTCTGCATGCTCGAAGCGTAACCGAGAGATCCGTGGTTCGATTCCCGGCGAAGGCGTTGCTCATTTTCCATGTCTCCTGCTCCGAAATAACCTAATGTCTCTACAACTGCAGTTTATTTAAGTGTATGAGATACACTGCAGTGGTCTCCCAACTTGCAATTCGTATCTGATGGATAACACCATTCTTCAATCCAATATTAATTACAGTTCCATCGCTTCCTAATGACATCAAGCTCTTTAAGACAAACCGCACATGTATTCAGATAGGAAATAATGGTATAAGCTATATCTTTAGCAAGTCCTGTAGCGGGATAGACATGGACGATATAGTCTTATTGTGGTTCTCAAATGAGAGTATAATTGTTCTCTTTTCCAGTTCTCCGAAATACACTTTTTTAAATACTATTGGACCATCTTTTCTTCCATCATCGTACAGACCACATTTTCTTAATAGATTGATTCTGCAAATTATTTGTGTTATTATGAATATTTCCTCTCTTAAATCTGTTTGTGGACAGCTGTTAAGGACGGATCACATACGGCTACATAGCGCGTAATAAAGTAAATGTGGTCGGATGCCAAGGGACAAAATAGCCATTCTATGCTGAGTACATAAAAGTAAAAAAATACAATTACCGTCTGCAGGCATTATGGTGTAAGATGCCAGTAAGGCATATGGCTACCATGGAGGACGATGCAAGATTCCGCACATCGTGCCATGCTTTGCACAACATTACGCAGCAGCTGTTGGGATAATTCACCCCATTTTTCTGTCAGTGCACGGATGAGGGTGTCCGTTTTTACTGAAGGGCACTTCGAACAGGAAGACTTCTCCCCAAAGCATTCCAAACATATTCAATAGTTTTCAGGTCTGGAGAACATAATGGCCATATCAGGAGCTGAATATCCTTGCTCTTTAGAGACTCCTGGACATCAACTGTTCGATGACATGTTCCTTTGTCATCCATGAAAATAACTTTATCACCGACAGCAGTAAGGAGCATGCGAACGTAAGACAGCAGAACATCATTAATATATCGTTGGTCTGTCATATTCACAGTTGGAAGCACATAAATAGAAATGCGGCCTTTGATTATGGTCGCTATGCAGTACCAGTCTCACGCCACATCAGTTGTCATTCACAGTCAGACGAGCGACTGAACCTACTTTCATCTGAGAACAGTACACAAGCCCAGTCGCCTTTTATTCAATAGCGATGACTCCAATGACTACACCGTTGCAAACGAGCGGAACGGTGACGTCTAGACAATGGAATGAACACAGTAGGAGGGCGAGCGTATAGTATTCCTTGATGCAAACGTTTGAAAATAACTGATTAGCTACATACGTAGCTGTTTGAATATTTCCTCTCTCTATTCTAAAATCGGTAATTATTTACACCCACTTCCAAAAGTTAAGCACGAAGATGTAAACTGCAAAAAAAATCAACAAATACTGCTTTGATTGACACAAAATTCGGCAGGAAAGTAACATAGATATTTATGCATAAAACAAAATCAATATTTATATACAGAAATGAAAACAATATTAAATGTTTGTAAGTTATCAGATAATGACATACTGGAGACTTAAACAGAATTATTTATAAAGTGAAAATAAACAGCATAAAATGAAAAAAAGGACATTAGTAGGATATGTGATCCCCCCTCATTTGTATACAAAGTTTACACTTTGTGACCATGCTTTCAGTTAGGTGGTCAACCAACGGAGAATTAAGGAATCGCCATTCTTCTTAAGAGCAGTTTCCAGCTCAATAAGAGTGGCTGGAGGTGGGAAACGTGAAGATACAGCACGGCCGAAAGCATCCCAAAGATTTTCAATGGGATTAAGGTCGGGCGAATATGCTGGCCACGCCATATGCGCAATCCCTTCACTCTTCAGGTAGTCATCGACGATGTCAGCTCTAAGGGAACGTGCGTTATCGTCCATTAAAAGAAAAGTAAGACCAACTGTTGCAGCTTACAATCTCACAATGGGTTCTAGGACTTCATCTCGATACCGGACAGCCGTCAAAAAACCCCGTTTAAAGAAGTGCAGGTCTGTGCGGTATCCTAATATGAAATCCCTGCCCACACCATAATGCTTCCGCCTCAGAATGCGTGATGTTCGGTGACGTTTTGGGACTGATTACGTGTTCGTTGTTCACGCCATATCCTTATACGCTTGTCATCTGGCTCCAGAGCAAATCTTTACTCATCAGTAAACATGACATTACCTCAGTCAGACACATTACAATTGACATGTTCCCGGCACCATTGTAATCGTGCCCCTCTTGATTGGACGGATAGAGGAACACAAACTCGAGGTACTCGAGCGTACAGTCCACTCACATGTAATCTTCGGCGTACAGTAGCTGCAGATATCGCCTTACCAATGGACGTGTAACCGTAGATGTTACACGTGTGGAGGTCGCTCTGCGATTTCGCTTGGTTACAATAGCAATATATCGATCCTCCGCGGGGTTGTAACCCTTGGCCAACCGGCTACGGGCCTTCGGACAACAGTCTGTGTGATTTGGAATTGTGTCAATAAACGTGAAATTACAGAATGATGAACGCCGAAAAAAAGAGCAACATCTGTGATCGACTGTGCTGCTTCAATGCTCCCCACCGGACGCCAGCGCTCAGAATTTTCCATTCGTCTTCTGGAAGTCATAGAAACACACATGTCTTGAAAACAAATTGTACGAAAGTTTTAAACATCTTCTATCAGCACTTACAATGCATTTCTGTAATCCTTCATAGTGCTGGCTTCTTATAAGAGTGCCTCTTTTGCATATTTCTTGACATGAAACCGCGATTGTCTGTTACCTAACATATTTGCATACTTCCATCTACCTCTGCAGCGAATCGCATCCTCTTCAATTCTGCTTGGCTTCCGAAAATTAGCATTTTCCTCTCCGTGTTTAACTTTTGGAAGTGAGTGTATAACGTTTGAGTGTATAACGTTGAGTGTATAACGTTTTCTGGACTGCATCATTTCTAGATTAATCCATATCATATGACTTCTACATAACGCTGGTGACATAAAAGGAACTAGAAATCAAATAATTAATAGTGATTTTGGAGCATTATTAATTATCCAATTAAATGCATTGTAACCGAAAGTAACTCATTCTGATTTAAGATTTTATCCTCACAAAGCACTTTGCTTCTAGTTCAATTGCTGCAAAAAATGCTACACTCTTTTCTTCCTATCGCAACCGTATCAAAAATATAAATGTTCTGGAACAGGAACGATTATTGTGTCAATTTGCTTAGGGCGTCAAAATGTTTAATTACAATAAAAGACATATTACACACAGCACCATCAAAGAATGATCGATTTGTAGCTGTATAACCCAAAAGAGATGGGCCCCGATTGTAGACAGAATTGCAAAGCAACTGTAAATGGCCTCAGTGCGCAGAGGAATGTGATTCGCTATGCATGACATTTACGTAAAGACAGACATTTTGCCCGAACACTTACACTAAACACTGCAACCTTTCAGAGCCTGAACAGCAAAGACACTGTTTAAAACTGCTACGACAGCGTTTTATTAGCTTTATTCGATTTCCAAGTTTATTCCTCATTACATATCTACTATGTATATTTTAACATCTGTCTGCGTAATTCCCAAATTATATATATATATAAATATGATACATATATAAATATGATAATAATTTGATAAAACGTTTTACCGGAACCTTACTCTGATATGAAAAAAACTTAAGAACGGAAAGTATTTCTTTTGGCGCTACGATTCATATTAAAACGATTTACGAATCTAAACCCTAGAAAGAAATAGCCTTAAAACCTTTTGTTAAGTTATGGAATACACGTAAATAACTGCATAAAAGATATTTTGCAAGAAATGGAAAGCATGGGTGAACAGCGTTTTAAGTATGTTCAGTTTAAATACTCTGGTTACCTACAGCAGTGGTCTCAATCTCAAACTGCATATAGGGCGACTGCGGGATCTGATAGGACAAAGCACTTTTTTAACGAAATTTATATCGTTTTTAATTAAAAAAATCCCTTACTAAATGTTTATTGAAACATATATAAACAGTAGTAGTATAACGCAAACAAAGGAATTCAGAGTTTTATTTAGTTCCTAAACGAAGTCTGAAAGTTGGTACCTACAAAAGAAATTTTTTTGTTGGTTACCAACTGTATAATTCAGATGCATTGACGAAGTATTGGTAACCACACAGTGAGTGCATTTTTTGTTAAGAGTTTGATGAATAATTAAAAGGTTATTTTACCCCTCTTCTGTGCTTGTATTCTTTTGTGTCCGTGCGAGGACTCGTCAGGTTATCTCGTAAGATTTTTTTAACTTTATGATAGCAAAAAGAACAAGTTCTTACAAGCTGATCTAGAAAAAGATGAGAACACGACTTGATTAGGCAATTATTTTGAAAAGCTGTTTTGCATTTGTATTATTCTCAAGGTTCTCTATTTTAACGACTATTCAGCTGAATAATTCTTAAAAAACCTGTCTGTTATTTTCATTTCAGAAGCTCAAAAATTGCATTTTTCGGTAAAATATATGTGAAATTAAGGTTGATCAGCAGCCGAGCTAAGCTCGCGAAAAACTGTTAGTTCGGTCCAGGGTTCGAATCCTGGCGAACTTGCTGGCTGCGTGGGCTTTTCCCGATTGTCTCCACGAGCAAAGTGTATACGAGCCAGTTTCATTTAGAACGTCGTTCACGAAGGCCCGTTTAATGCTGACTTTCACACATGCTTGCTTGATTAGTAAAATAATTGTATGCCAATTGACATTCCGCATACATGCAGCTTCTGTTTAAGTTAGTATTTCACCTCAGACCACAGCAATTTTAGACTCCTTCACAGTGCTTTTCAGCATGACCTATAATAACAGTGCATAAGTTTCGTTTTGTAGTTTTCCGGTATTTTCGAAGTGAAAAATGACAGGTTTATTTCGCTGATCTACCTGTTCATGGAGATCATCCCAGTTGATTAATTTACAATGCTGCCTTATTCCTGACGTCATGATCACAAATTGTTCTAAAAATCGTAGGAATCCTATAATCATAATGCTACTGACATTTATGCAAAAAGATTGAGAGGCAAAAGATAGGAAAATCTTGCTGAAGTAGATGCAGGACTGAATTTCTCAAAAAATACGAAATCTACTCTAAATCACCGTACAATTTATCTTCAGAAAATGAGTAAAAATACAAAGAGCTCCCTTTTTCCTTAGTCAAGTTTTACAGACGCTAAGGTCAGAACTTCCACTGTCATTATCATCAATCGATTCGAATACACAAAATTTTTGTGTATGAAGTGTAATTCAATAGAACGTAAATTTCTATAATTACATTTAATAATAATCTAAAAATGTTGTTCGCCAAGACTTATTTAAGTGAAACTTCTAGGAAATGCAATAAATAACATGTACACGTACTTCCAATAGATTCAAACAGAGCGATCCGAGAAAATTCATTCTACAAATAGTCTTCGCCATCTGTAAATGAAAATGCAAGCTTATGAAAATTAAATGTGAAGATCTCAAAGGCAACATTTGAAAATGAGATGGCTTGTATTAAGTACGCAAATCATTCTTTACAAAGTATAAGCAAAGTTGCTAAGTTGTTAAAGGACATGTAGAATATTTCTGCGGAATTTTGCTGAAGTTAATCATTTTTTATAGCATTCCTGTATTCATGTTTTAATGAGTTAACATTACTTGTATAATTAAAACTGCTAAAACTGAATCTCAAGTCACTCACGCTATCGCCTTTGGATATTTTTTTTCTTCCTCTGTAGTCCAGAGGAAAATAAAATGCAAATATTTTTTTCAAATAAATTTCGCTTCAATATCGGCAAAATCTACATTCCTATTCACGTACGCAATTTTTTCCCGAAAGTTCTAGCATCTTTTATAAAATGAACGGTAAGAATTCAGCTTTCGTAAAGGCCTTTAGAAGTTTAAAGAAAAAAAGTTCGACACTATTTTGAAATATAAGGAACTTACCGGTCTCAAAATGGGAAAATCATTCAGTTTTGGATTCAATGGATGCGTTTTATTGCACTTTCCGGTAGAGACGAATATATATTTAGGCCTGTAGATATAGAATATTTTCCTAAACTTTCCGAGTCAAACTTACATTTGAACTTCTCTTGCTGTTTATTTGCTCACTTATGGCAAAGATTTACCAAAGTTTCTAAAATATGGTTAGAAAATTTCTTCGTTGCTTATGTAGGTTTTTAACACTTCAAAGCTCTTGAAGGTGTTGTGTTAATACATAATGAGTAATTCTTGTCTATTTTTATCATTTATGTCAAAGTAAGACGCTCATTCTCTGCGAAACTATACCACCATTTTTTGATAAAAATGTAGAAATTATGACAAGTCTAATGACAGTAGTACATACATGCATTCTTTTTTAAAGAAACCTAAAACCATCTGTTGCATTAGCAAACTGAAATGCTATTGCCATATTTCGAGAAATTAAGTATCTCCCTTGAATTTTATTTGTAAATACTAAATATGCAAACATGTTAACTATATTCAAAACAGTGGGCACAGAGTATTTATGTCCATCAACGAATTATCTAGCTAAAGGATTGAAAATCCTGTCTTCATGGCTTTATTAAAGGTTTTACTCTGTTGTACAAAGGCTGGAAAGTAAGTACAGTGACCTATGGAAAAGAAGTACAGTGACCTATGGAAAAGAAGTACAGTGACCTATGGAAAAGCTAACAAACATACCGTGCTTCTGACCTTCGGAGTACTGCGACTTAAATCTATTTGAGGCATCGGTATGTAATATAATGCACAATGGTGTTATATTCCGTTGCATCCATACCGCTGATCTTCTTCCAAACTCCTCTGTTTACTGTTTAGGCGAAGTCTGAGCTCAGATGATTTATTATGTTTTTGGGAGTTAGACCAAAAGGACTATTAGTATCGAAACTTCATTTTGCATCGAATCGCTAAAAGCGTTGGATCACCTTTCAAATTGTTGCCACCAGATATTATCGCCTTGTGTTATATTTAAAGAAATTAAACAATGAAAATTCTGCATAAATGTATGTGTGTTTCTGGCATTGTTGAAAAACAACGGTACGCAGAGCCATCAAATTTTGAATAACGAAGTCATCCACCCGAATATCGACATCTGAAAGCCCGAATTTGGAATTTATTTTATTGTCTGCTTCATATTTTGTAAAACGTTAACGAATTTTTGATTAAAAACTGAATGATTTCAAAGTGAGCAGTGGCAATACGGAATAAAACATTTTTTATCTAAAATAAACAAAATATAAATCTAAAAGCTTTCAGATTTTGTTTTATATATATTTTAGCTTATATTTATTACCTGAATATTTCCTTTTATTATGAATTTTGTGTGCATATTCCTCAAAAGGTCACCGATCTTCTTCCAGGCGAAGGAAAATATGGATAATAAAATAAGTAATACTTAGCACGATGTTTCCTACTTTGCAAAACATTGGCCATAAGCTAACATCCCAGATAAGTATTATACAGTTTATGGTACATAGCGAATAAATGTAGAAACTTACGGACCTATGAATTGAACTGAATGCCTGTAGCTTTGTGTTTTCATGAATGCAAGTTTTAAAGCAATTTCGTTAATAATATAAAATTGCATACGCTAAATTTTATTCCACCTTAGAAGCCAGTGAGAGGTTTGAAGTACTTTTAGCTCAAATATGTGAAGGGTTAAGTGGATCTCAAGAATTAATGCGTTTCCTTTCGGATTTATCTAGAAGTTTTACAGAAGTTAACAGGCAATTGAGCATATGAAAGCAGAAACGAGACAAACGAAGGTGAAAGCCTAATGTCGCGTAATCTTCCATTTATGGAACTAATATTTTTTGCTTTTTCTTAGCAAGAGGTTTTGTGCTGTGTTACGAGTAGTTTCGTAAAAAGTATCTGCTTTGCGCATTTAAGCATTCCGTAGCTTAATAAATCTGTTATTCATTTAGCAACGAAAGCCCATTTCCTTTAATGTCATCATTACTTTTATTACTTGAAAGAAGAAGCATTAATTTCATAACAATTGCTTACACTTGAAAAGAATATCAATTTGATATACAAAAAGGAATGGCTGGGATGAGAGACAAAGATTTTTATAAATTATTCGAAGAGTTCCTGGATCCCATTCTAAAATGTTTAATATAATCCATGTCATTCTCATCATTAGAAAATCTGAATACATCATAAAATTCCACTGAGTGAAGTGAAGTTTAAAAACGTATTTCTAACAATATATAGAAATTTATTTTGCCCAATAACACACACAGATTCAGCAGGTAGACAGATACACTTGACCAAACATTCTTCAAAACTCAAGCTTACACATTGCTTGGATTTCGAAATCTGAAGCTTCGCTCAATAGTACTTCAGAGACATTCATATATATTTAATCCTAACGTAAAGTTGGAACGATTAATGATTCTACAGTATCCATGTATGATATATCTATTTAGACTGGTACATTATCCCGCGCAAGCAACCCCGTGTTTATAATGCAGGGTGACACAAGAAAACGAGAAATTTTTAACAATCCAATAAAACCAAGAGTGATGGATCAAAGTATTCTATTCATAGTGATTAAAATCTTAAAACTTGCCATTTAAGAAACGTTAATGGAATTTATTATTTTTTAAAAATTACGTTCTTTAGATGGCATTCTCCTGTGTTCAGCCGGGGTAACTGAAATTTCATCTATAAAAAGTGAAGATAGTGCAACAACTGAAGGAAACCGATTACCTGTTACGACTCGAATTCTGTTAAATGATGACAAACATAAACAATGACGATGAATTTCTAAACAAGTTGTGGATGGCAGGTGAGACCCATTTTCATCTCACAGGCTACGTGAATAAGCAGAAGTAACCGTTACTGGGCAAGCAGAAAACCTAATGAAGCTCATGAGCGCCCTTTACACGCTAGTAAGGTGACAGTATGACTTATAAACAGCACATGACGTGCTGTTTTATTACATGGGATCATCGGACCTTATTTATTTATTTATTTATTTATTTGAAAAATGAACAGGCGATCAGAGTAACTGTCAATGCGGATTGTTACGCGAAGATGTTACAATCTTTCGTTACACCTGGATTGAACAATTTTCCACATGTGTCAGGAACTTGGTTTCAACAGGATGGAGCGACATCACATACTGCGCTGCAATCAATGTAAGCTGTGCCAGAATTATTCGGCAATCGTATGATCTCAGGATTCGATAACTTTCCCTGGCCTCTAAGATCGCCTGATTTTTCCGTTTGTGATTTTTTCTTGTAGGACTATCTCAAGTGTAACATGTAAACAATTTGACAAATTTGACAAAAACTCTGTTAAAACACAAGGTTCCAAATGAAATTTCAATTATCCCATCTGAGATATTGCACAAGTTATTGAGGAATCTCAGCAGCAGATTTCAAGAATGTATTCTTACAGGAAGACGCCATCTAAAGGATGTATTTTTTACAAAAATGATAAATTTCATTATGTTTCTTAAATGGCAAGTTTTAAGGTTTCAATTACTATGAATAAAATGTTTTTTTTCTATTACTCTTGGTTTTATTGGATTGTTGAAAAGCTCCCGTTTTTTGTATTACCCTGTACATTAATATAAGTGACAAGAAAGAGAATCGGTCAACGTCTTATTATATAGCACAATATTTTAGAAATTTCCCATGCACAATAAAACACTGAACATATTCCCAAAATATTACTCCTGTAGCAGTACAAATCATCATCTTCCAATCAAATGCTTCAATGACTTCATGCAATTAACATTATTCACATACTCCTCTAGAAATCCATACTACGTAGCCATGTGTTTGGAAATGTGCACTAATGGTGTGCGAAAGTGTCTTCTCTTACTTCTGAGTAAGCCAAGAACATGGGGCGTGAACGAGAGTATTCAAATCCTATGATTCAGTAAATAGTTTATTGAAATCGTTTTGGTAACATCCGTCGATTTCCTTTTCGAATTCTAAAAATAGCAGTAAACATTTGAATTCTGAGTAACACGTTAAAATGTTTACAAAAACCTGAGTGTAAAATCCATTCCGATTTTTTATGAATGTCAGAATAATTTTAGTTTTGAGAATATTTAGAAGTTTAAATTTATGATTTTTAGCAAATTAAGTGTTTAAAGATTAACCACACTGTAAAATATGTTATGTTTTAAAGTTGAAGGGAATACACTATGTTGAAAAAAAACTATGTTACCATTCGAACTTCATTATCTGAAGGGATTATTTTTCCCGTGACATCTGAAGTCTATAATGAATGGCATATGGATTGGGCATCTGTTCCTATAATCTAGGATTTAAAACATATGCAACACTACCTTTCAGTAGACAGTCAGCAGTGTTGTTATATTATATATTTTATTACGATGCGCATTAACCTTTACATTTCGAGTAATCGTGATTAGACTGAACAATGTTGCCGAGCTTTTTCTTCAACGGCTCGTACACAGCAGCGGATTCTCTGGGTGGAAGTTATATCCCATTATTACTAGTAGATTCTTTATCCCATTTCCCTACGTGGACCCTTATGTTTTCCTTTTCTTTACTTCAAGGGTAGAATCATTCCTTTCGCTGATAATGGGTTCACGAACAAAATGACTTATATTTTCTTACGCATTTTCGGGGATGGCAAAATTTATTGATTCATTTTGGATTCAGTGTGAAGCTTTCAGAGTTCACAGGATACTATATTCACTCAGGAATCGTATGTTTATTTGGTCAGGTTTCTACTATGGTTAATAACATCGCATTCATTTCTCACCAACACATATTTCATATTTCCTTCCCTTTGTGTTTTTCTTGCCTATAAAACAGGTCAAAGTATCTCAATGTTCAATATAAAAAAATATTTTTTGAAAATTAAATCCGGTTTATTATTATTATGGACCCAAATTTTATTTTGTAAAATTACGTACCCAAGTAAAACATATCTTATTAATTTAACTTAAGAAGCCAAGAAAAAATAACTTACTTATTCAGATAAAAATAAAGGAATTTATTTTAAATAACAGTGCATTACATTCAAGGAAAAAAATTAAGATTCATAATTAAATTAACTTTCTATAACACGATAAGTAAGCTATTTTTCGTCTTTTCTATTAACACTCGAAAGTCAAAATATTTATAATTGAATTAAAGTTTTGAGAAAGTGACTTATAATTAACTCTGAAAATACGATAATTTATTTCGACTAATTCGTAACACATTAATTTGATTTTAGCCTTTCATCTGATGGTCTCAAAACTAGATTACTTAAATTCTTCTCTTCTGTAGAATTCTTAATGCAATTAATCAGGAATTGAAATGATTCGACTTCTTAACTTATGATGCATATTTCATAAAATGGAGAAATCTCTTTTTCAAAAATTATCCAAAAAATATGTAATATCATATAGTAAGCAATGAGATAAATTATTTACTGATTAAATTGGCAAATCTAGGTAGTGTAAAACGTTTTCAACATTACCATATCACATTTTATTTTGAATTTAACTTATCCTTTTATTTTTAATTTTTGCAGTGGTGCTGCCTTTCCTCAATAAAAGCGCGGTACTCTATTTGCCGTTTTACGTGGCCGATCGAAATAATACAACATGCATTTTTCATGTTGTTTAAAGGTCAATCAGGTAGTTCAGTATTCATTAAAAATTAAATAAAAGAAAAATTAGGTTTAACATAAACTAGAAATTTGGTAGATAAAATTATTTTTAACTCCAATTTAGGAAATAGCGCCGAATTGCAAGCGCAAACCAAAGTACTCTTAAGGCGTTTATAAAACGTGATATTAAAGCATAAATCCACATGTAAAATCGAAGTACAAAAAACCATTGGCATATCGTGATAAAAATTCGACTTATTGCCAAAAATATGTACGTTAGAGTAATATTTATTGTAGTTTCTCACAATGAAGTCTAGGACTTAGCAAACTTTGAAAAACCGTCGTAGAACCGTCTGAAAGATGTGCAGCTAGATACCATATTCCATTGTAATTACAGCCCAAACCGTGATGCTGCGATCTCTTGAATGCGTGAAGTTTGATAATGCTCTCGGCCTGATTTCTTCTTTCTAGACTTTTATTCGTTTATAACAGAACTTATTCCAGAACAAACCTGTACTCGTCCGAAAACACGACGTAGTGCCAATCTAAGACAGTCAGATTCGATGTTGTTGACACCAGTTGTGGACACCATTTTAATCTTGCCTTTCTGGATTGAGCGGAAAGCGAAACACAAACACTTGGTGCTCGGGCGTGCAGTTTCGTTATGTGAAGCTTTCGGGGTTCGGTGTTGGCAAATATTATTTTAACATGTGATGCTGTAACAGCGTGAAAGTAGCTTGTCTTTTGTGGCAAAATTTGATAGACCGGGTCCACGTCTCCGAACAACTGTCGAATAATTAAAGCCAAAGAAAAGAGCCATACCTTTGATTTTTTTTACTATCCTGCTACAAGGTATTGACAGCACACCAGGGCTCACTTCTCCCATTCGTATCATTTCAGCCATAGATCATCTATAACCTAAAATGCGATCCTGCGATTGGTTTAAATACTTCGTATCAGCATTTAAAGGTACCTTCTCAAATCCTTCAGAGTGCTGTCGTCTTCAACGACCACCTAATTAGCAACTCTTTGGACACTCCATCGTGGTTGGTTGTAACGTACAACATTTGAATACTGCCATCAGCATTCGCAGCGATTTTCAGCTTCTCAATTTCAATTACACTTTCGAAAATTGTTAATTTACTTAACTTAATTTTGCTTAACTTTTGAAAACCAGCGTAGTTTGCAATTTGTAGGTTTCTGTGGTTATTTGCGAAAAATAAATTAACTTCAATTCATTTAATATTACATTTGCTTGAATAAAACGATTTCGTATATTTCTTTATTTGCCGAATAAAAGCATGCAATGCGTTCATAATATGTTACGTATGTTCTTAATTTGTTTCTGCACACTCTTAGAAATGTATGTTTCAGATGTGTAAAATACGTATTTAGGTCTTGAATATATTTAGCTGAAAGCTCCAAAATAAAGAGGAGTATTATTTGTATTTCATCAGTTTAAATGTAAGATAAAATTTAGTGTGCACGAGAACGTGAAATGAACAATAGCTCTTTGTTTGAGGTAGGATTAATGACTAGTCAGAATGATGAAGCAAAACCAACGTAGATTACCTACGCAATAAATTTGTGTCTTTTTATTTATTTAAGTGCTTTCCAAAGTCACTAATTACTAAGCTAAAATTTAGTTCGTTTAAATTGCCTTTAAAAAGTATAACAAAATATGTGCCTTTTATGTAGGAATAAAAATAAAATTATGTATATAAATACATTTCCCAGTAAATCTTACATTCAGTTAAAAGTTCAGAGCTATCTAAGAACTTATAAACTACATGTGTTAGTATCACAAGAATGTTTAACGTTTTATAATAAAGAGAAACTTCTAAAAAATGGTTAAAAAAAGTGCCGTGACGCTTTTGTATGATTTCCCAAAACCTGCTTTGTGTAAAGTAACTCGTCCATTATATTTTAAATGGAATTTCTTAATACGGAAATATAACCAAATAGAATACCTTTAAATTTCCTCTAAAATATTTCCAATGAAGTTTTCCTAAAATAATCTCACGCTACAATAAACTTAATGGAAGTTTCTTAGAAAACTTATTAAAATTCTGTTTCAAACATTAAACTATTATCATTTTCAATGCAAAATCTAGAAAATAATTTCACGAAACGTTATTCATTTTAAAATATCTTTTATTACAATCATTGTTTTAAAAATTAAATTTTATACATATTATTTATTGCTTGTGAAATAAGCATACTTTCATATTCTAATTTTATTTTTGAAAACAGAGATCGTAAATAAATACATAGTTAAATACGTTATAAGGTATTTCTCCCGCCCTCTTAGCATGCGCTCGTGGTGTAGTGGTCAGCACGCTCGGCGGGTATTCGAGAGGTCCGTGGTTCGGGTCCCGGTGAAGGCATTGCTCATTTTTCTCATCTTCTGCTACCAAAAAATACATAATGTCTCTACAGTGACGCCAGAACTGAAAACGGTGGTGAATGATGATTCTTCATCATCAGAATGTGGCGATTGGGTCCCCTAATCCCCAGTCGCCCTTTAAAAGAGGGAGTCTATAAGGTATTTTCACGCCCTTTTATCATGCCTTCGTAGTGTAGTGAACAGTACGCTCGGCGCGTATTCGAGAGGTCCGTGGTTTGAGTCCCGACTAGGGCGTTGAATTTTTCTCATTTTCTGCTTCTAAAAAAATACCTAATGCCTCTACAACGTAAATTAAATATATAGTGTTTAAAAAGGCAGCTGCAAGCTTTATAGCCTACAAAATTAAATTTAGCCAGAAATTTCTAATTGTCAAATTCGTCAAAATGAGGGATCCAGTTTTATGAAAACAGTTATAAATAAGCCGATTCTTTAATTATAATATTTAACTTTTCGAGCATAGAAAATTATATTCTTATAAATAAATACAGCTTAACAATATTACTTGCAAAACACAAGAGACGTTTGAGAATGTATTTATTGTTGTACTTTTTAATGTCTATTACTGATCAAAATTCAACATTTTCTGATTTAAAGGCAACCATGAAACAAAAAGTGCTTGTTTTAATGATTAATGGTACTTTACTGCATAAAAAATTATTAAATTCAAATCGGTAAAATATTTCATTTTGCATATATTTTTAAATTTTGACGTTAAGTTGTACAACTTTTCTGTTAAATCTTTTGAATCATACACAATATATTGGTAACTAGAAGTTTTGTGTACCAATATATAAAAGATACATTTTATATTTACATAACTTTCTTTTTACAGTTTTGAAATAGTTTTCAGGAAATTCTCTGCTTTATTTTAAGAAAATTTGCATTTATAAATGCAACTATAGCACATTGTCACCTTTTTCTGAATATTGTGTAACGCTGTAATACAACCTGATACATAATGCGTGCCACAGAAATTCTTAGATTTATTTTTGAAGGTCTAGTCATAAGATTCTGGAGCATGCAACAAGCAATTATTTCCGGAAACGTGCTGTTCTTAATACATTCGATAAGTAAACTCCGACTTGTAACATTTTCGTTCAAAATCTAATGACGGTTTGTTGTGACTTATCTCATTTTACCTGACATCAGAAAAGACTGAGCTTGCCGTTGGAAAGTGTCTTGAGCACAATGCAGATGAAAGTACGCCCATTAGATGGAGAACACCCCGCGGGGACGCGTCCGAGGGTATCCCACCCCTCTTTCCAAACCTCTCGAGAGGACTTTCGGCTCGCTGCACATTTAAAGTGCCTCCATGTCGCACATACACTATACATTTACAAACATTCATGCTTTCTCCGAGATTTAAAATCGGGCCCTTCAGTACAGCAGTCGGCGTAGCAAACTATTATTCCTGTTTTGCGTCTTACTCTTATAAAGATAGTGCTTTGCAACCTTTTTCTCGGCAAGGCATACCTCACAAATATAAATAATATCATAGCAGACAACGAAGGGTCTTTCTTCGTGTTTAATGATTTCTTGAATTTGATAGGAGGAATTCAGTTAAAAAGATTTTCTTTCAAATGTTTTTGAGTTATATTACATAAATCTTCCAGCTAGATATTCTTTTCAGATAAATCTTCTTATAAAACACG
>KK119134.1:636062-651304 GCA_000611955.2 Stegodyphus mimosarum
CGCATTCCATGATAAAGACTTTCAGTGATGCTCATTTAAATTATAGACCATGAACGTTTTTCACACATAAATATTACAGTAAATGGTAAAAGAATATTTATATCTGTTTTGCTGATGGAAACTCTATCCGTAGTAACTCAGAATTGTAATAATATACCATCCTTAAACTCAACTTCAAAGGTACGATTACTTTTTAAATCCAATAACTCCTGCTTTTCTTTTACAGAAATAGAATTCCATATGATTTAATCAAGATGCCATTTCGAACCCAATTGAATTCCTTTTTCTCCTTTCATTCAAAGAAGTGACAAAAATTTCTCTTAAACATGCAAAAGTGTTGATCGATATGTTCCAGGAAGTTCCGTTTTTTATTGTTCAAACTGCAGCAGAGACTAAGAATTTCAAAAGATCCATTCTTCACTACATGCTGCCAAAATTCAATTTTATTTTTGGACTCATTCATTTTTCTCAGGGCAAGTTAATCTGTTTTCGAGTGGTCCTTGAATTTTTCAATCATATTCATTAGGTATTCATTTATGTCAAATGAGTAGGTTATTTTTTTGCAACCGGTAATTCTCTCCTAACGTAGCTGAATGCAACTGAGCTGAAGCAACTTAGCTTAGTCAAAATATATAGTAATTCTTCGATAAGTCGTGAGCTTCGGACAGTACATAAACTTGCGTAGTTTTTCCATCAAAGTTTTTTGATAAAAGTATTCATTGATCATTTTCAGTCTAAGCATACGGTATTATTTCCCAAATTTAGAATTTCGCAATATAATGTTTTGCAGCACCATTATGCTGCTGCATATCATTTGGGAAGCACTATCTTAAGCAATTATAAGGACGTATAGGACGACCGAAGACCCCATAATTCAAGTGATGAATGGCTTCTATGTGATGGTTCATTCGGAATACCAACTGAAGTCTATAACCTAGCTATGAAAATAACATTCCTGGAAATTTTCTCTTGGAAATAGTATTGTAAGAATTTGTCATTTAATTCAATCGTAGCTTTGATAGCTGCAATTTACGTGTCTATTTCTCTTTGCCACCTGCCACAGTATTTCTTGAGAGAGCTTCGAAGTTGAAATTTAAGGTCTCTCACCATTCAAGAAGTGTATCGTGAAGCGATTTCACGAGCGAGGGCTAATGAGAAAACTGTATTTCTTGAGAGAGCATCGAAGTTGAAATTTGAAGGTCTCTCACCATTCCAGAAGTGTATCGTGATGAGGGTTCACGAACGAGCGCTTTTGAGAAAACAGCTAGAAAGTTGGATTTCACTCTGGCAATGGGTAAACAATGCATAAAAACACAAACAATTATGTGTATATTCTGTGAAACTTATCACTAGTGACTGTGTTCCCGACACTTCTAATTAAAGTAAAAATTTTCTTAAAATATGAACAACAAATTATTCTCCTGTCGCTGTAGGGAGTGCCACGATAATAGCGTTGACAAAAACATTTATGAACAGGCTATTCAGGATCTTACATCAGAGGCAGAAAATACACCAAATTCGACAGACATTAATATCTCAATCGTTCATCTAGGATTCGAGACAGGAATTCTGACTGATGAGCGGCTTTCATTAAAAATCTCACCAACAGGTTGTAATCTCCTTAATAATCTGAAGTGAATAATTGCTGATAAAAGTGAAATGAAAGAATATAGCGAAACAAAATGTAAATTGTTTGCTTAATCTTAAAATCATATAAAGTTACCGATCCAATAAATAATACTAAAATTTAAAAAAAGGTATATTACCAGCGATTTAAAAAAACATGTAAATCTATTAATAAAAGATGCAGACATTTTGCTACAATGTATTTAATGTGTTCTTTATGCTTATAGGATTACGAATAAAATGGTAATTTATTCTTAAACAGAAATTTTAAAAAGCTATGCCAAGTTGCAATTTTCTCTTACATTGAGCATTAAAGTAACAATAAGAAAAAGAATCGGCATTTTTATCATGATTTCTTTCGCTGTAACCATGAGTTTCAAAACATGGGGAGATTATATGTTTAATTTTTTGTTCGTCTTTTCTATTTCTATTCTTTTCAAAGAGAAAATTTATATCGTCTGTGTACTCTTTTTTTTTCGTCTCTGACGAACGAAAGTAGAAGAAAGTTTTTTTCTTACCCTGAGTTCTTTCGTATCTCAACTCTCTTGAGGGTCATCATTACGAAGGAGGTAACTTGGGTTGTTCGAATGATGCCACACAAGCTAGAAGAGAATCTAAAAGCATTCTGAAAAAAGGTTTCTGTAAAAGAAATACAGAAGAGAGTTTTGACTGTTTCAATTGAAGCGGTTGCATTGCTTTTACTTTGTCGTCAATTTTTATCTCTTGAAAAAAGGTAAGAAAGATCTAGTGATCAATGTTTTACCTTAAACTAAAGAAAATGATGATTAGGGAAGTTAATTTGAATGAATTTGATATTTACTGTGCTATCTTTTGCAAAAACGCGGCCCCTAATGCTTTTTATTTATTTTTTATTTAATTTCCTGCTTTAAAAATTTGTTTGTTTGTGTTAGATTTAGGAAGATTATTTTTCATTGCTATGATAATTGAAGCATGGCAATAAAATGTAAAAAAGTGTAGCTTAAAAAGTTGTAAATTAATTAATCAGCGTTATCAAATTTAAATTAAATTAACATAAGAAATAAGCAATTTCTTTTGGATGTTACATTGTCATTAGACAATGCGGTTTGATTCATTTTTCTATAATAAATCCAAAACGTAAATTTTTAAATTAAAAAACAAACGCTTAAAACTTTTCTAATTAATTAATTAGATTCTTTCCATTGAAGAAAAATGTAATAGTTTTTCACTGCTCAATTTTCACAAAGTTAAATTTGCTAAAAGTATGCATAATTTAACTAACTGTAAATTATATCTATTATTGTTTTCATTAGTAATTAGATAAGGATTAAACAGATGATGTCTTCCTTTAGTTTTGAGTTTTATCATTATTATTATTACTATCATTTTACATACCTTTTACCTCTTCAATAAGTATTTTATTGATCTTTATTCTCTTTTATAAATTTATTCTTAAAACACTGCATATTAAGCAACATAAAGTTTCAATCCAGAAGTAAGAGTCCTTAGGCTGCATATTAAAGAACAGGAAATTTGAGCTCAGTATGAAGTTTCTAGATAACAAGGTGCTTATCATTGAAGATTTCTTAACCTCTTATTCAACTACACATTCTTTTCCTAAAGCTATGCTAAAGCTTTGTTGATGAAATGGACTTTTTCTAAAATTCTCGAAACCTGTAAAACGTTTCTTCTTTCAGGAAGTAATTTTATTCCATAGTTAGTTTTCTGATACTTTCAGTCTCAGAAATTCTCATAACCCAGTCTATTCTTTTTCTGTAATTGACCTAATACTTTTCATTAGAAGAGGGGAGGGGAACCGCTTTTTCATGCGATCAGATCAGAAAATTTCGTTCACTGAACTACATGTTTTTAAGACCATTCACTCACAAACAATAACCTTGATAAGTAAGACCGGTAACGAAGAGTGAATCAAGATCCGTGTGTGAGAAAGGAGCGAAGAGCAGAAAGAATTTATTTAGTCTAATCGTCAGTTCCCTAGACTGATTTCTTTCAACTGCAATTTTTATCTTAAAAACTTCATTTCTACATAAAAATAAAACTAAAATTCTAGAATAAATAATTACTCAAAAGTTGGGAAATGTTAAAAATTAAATGCACTTTTAACATGGGAGGATAAATATTCTCTTCTCTCCTAAAATGGAATCTAACTTTCTTGGTATTGTTCCAATAAGAGCTATCAATGGCTCTAAAAGAGCTATCGCTCTTTTTTGATAAATCGGCGTTCGCTCGCTCATTAAAATTATTTTGTCCTTTGAATTAGTTCGCGAAGGAATGTCGTATTTGTACTTATCACTGGCGATATCACAATCAGCTTGTGGAATTTTCTTTGACCGGCGTAACAAATTCCAGTGTCGGCAGCGATAACGCAAAGCCGAATAATCACAAATTATCAGAGCTGACAAGTACTACCGTCGCGTGTACGCGTAGGCCAGAAACACGATCTATCCTACAATCCAAAAACCTCAGTTTTGAATACTAGCTAGCTGATTTGCATTCTGGTGAGGAAATGGAAAGGGGATGTTATAGTAAAGATCTAAATTATGAAAAACAGGTTGGTTTAAATAATAGTAACTGTACAAGCTGGTGCTCGGGAAATATACGGTAAACATCGAAGAGTATAAACATTAATATTAAGAACTATAACATTCTCTTAAATAATAGTATTACGACGAAGGAGGTTTAGAAGCATAATAAATAATGATTTATGCAAATATAAAACAATAATAAAAACAATTCATTGCTTGTTATGAGTGTAAAAATTAAATGTTAATCTTACACAATCATATTGTGAATCAAAAAATCCCACGAAAATAGTTAACTAATAGTTTTAATGAAATGTTTCACATTGCTTATCTTTGTTTTGATTTTGGAAATTCTGACATTATAAAATACGCAAAATCAAAACGTAACATCGTTATGTGTGCAGGAGAAAGAGCAGTTTACTTTCAGAAATGGGCAGCTCACTTTTGTGATTCTGAATTACAAATCCAAGTCCTTTCTCATCTACATGTATAGTTGTTTGGCTGCTATGTGGTTTGCAATAACTGTTGTATGGATCTGAAAGCAGTTCCATTCTACATTAAGATTTTCTTATAACTGCTGAAAAATATAAGATAGTTGGAATGTTTATTTTTAAATATTAGCTAACAACCTGAGTTTCGAGAATCATTTTTGTGCAGGCAGAATCGAATCATGTCATAGTGTAGTCATAAATTTTAGACAGTTATTTCGATTATTATTAAGAAACAATCGAAATTTATTTCGTTCTTTTCTCATTCATTTTAATTACATAATAATTATTTGTATGTGTAACAGATCAAGAAATCATGATTGTCTTAAAAGCATGACATGACCGAGGGTTGAGTACTTCCTTTATAGCTACACTTCCATTCTTCTGGGTTATTATTGTTATTTGGAATTATTTCTGATTAATTCAATCATTAGTATCCTCAGATTATCAACATTTTAATGCATGACTACTTAAAACTTGAATATGAATTTAGTGAAACCTGAATAATGGAGAAAGTATGATCATTTAGTGACAATATCAAAGGTACAGCTTAAACATTAAAAATAAGTATAGAAAATGACAATATGCTTTGGGTTTGCTGAGAAATTTGTAGCAATGGCGCTTTAGTGGCAAATTCTAAAGACGAAGCCCTGCCCCTCTAAAAAAAACAAAAAAAAACATATCTGTATTCCTAACCTAGCTAAGATAGAAATATTTACTGTAAAATGCAAATAAAGGGGGGGTTCATGCGAATTTATTCAGGTTTAGCGAATTGTTAAAAATATTTTATAGCCAGTACGGGATTTAAAATAAGATTTCAATACAGAAATCATTTCTATTTATAATTTTTCAAAACAGAGTGTTGTTCATGATAAGAATATGGTGATAAATGTGCATCATGTTATTACTGTTTTTAAAGATTCCAGACGGCAACTCTACATATAATAAACTTCTATTAAAATTTCGCAGTAATATAGACACATATTTATAATTATATTAATCGCAAAATTTAGAATTTTACGTATTCATATTACAAATGCACCCAATATTACTTAAATTCATCATTCATAAATAATATTGTCATATATAATAACAGAAAAATGATAATTAAGGCTTAAAATTTTAATTTATAAATAATCTGTTATGTATGTGTCGTATGCTTGTTATGCATGGTC
Organism: Stegodyphus mimosarum; assembly: GCA_000611955.2. Taxonomy (NCBI): domain Eukaryota; kingdom Metazoa; phylum Arthropoda; class Arachnida; order Araneae; family Eresidae; genus Stegodyphus; species Stegodyphus mimosarum. Next base: position 641,874 of record KK119134.1, read on the forward strand.
TGAGTTAAGGGTATTATCAGAAAGTGACTTTTCGATCATCGGATGGAGCGGGAAAAAGGAAATAGACGGAGGAATTCAGCGGATGAATCGACCCTATTTTGAGTTGAAGATGAGCTGGGAAAAGACGAAACGAGACTAAACCTTGTTTAATAGCTAACAAGTTTTCTCGGCGCCCAGTCGGTACAGTGTTTAGCGCCGGTGACTTCTGTGCCGAAGGGCACGGGTTAGAATCCCGGAGAAGGCATGGATGTTTGTAAATGTATAATGTCCGTGCGGGATGGGGCACTCTAATTATGCGGCAAACCGAAAGTCCTCTCGTGTGGTTGGTGGTAAGGAAGAGGGGTGAGACCCTCGGACTCGTTCCCCGTGGTGTTCTCTATCAAGGTCTTGGGTTGACTTGTCTAAGGTCAGACAAGTGAGCATTAGCAACAACAACAACGAGTTTCCTTTCGTGAGTACCGTGACTGTAATAGAAAGGAAATGTATAGTTTTAAAAACAAGTCGTAAGATTTTAAAGACGGATATTTTAAGAAAAGAAATTTTACATTAAAAAACGAATCAGATTCCTGTCATCCATTTATCAAATTATTGTGAAGTATAAAATGCACCAGAAGTTTCGACTTTATCAGAGTTGTTGAAGGTTGTTTGTGATTACGCAACCGCTCATGAAAAAAGCTATTTAAAAGCTATTTAAAAGAAAACTTTTTTTAATGGAGTAAGTTAGATTTAATACAGAACTTGCTCTACCGGACGTGCATAAAATGCATCATAAGCAATTAACGGTGGTTATATCAGTCTATAAACTCACGTTTAGAATTACTTGAAAGACGCAATGCATGCAAAATATTTTTATTGTCATTGCGCATAATTAGTTACAACAAAATCTATATATATAAACACTTTTAGTTCATTCTGAAAGTCCTTTTTTGAAATGAAAATACTCATTATTATTGTCCGTATATTTAATAAATTAAAATACATTTCTAAAGAAAACTCTAAAATCAATGTAGTAAAGCTACTGAATTCCTTCTTAAATTAAAATAATGTTTCATTCACAGAAACTATTCATCAAATAAAAATTACTCATATTTCCAAACTATAATATATTAAATTTAAACATTTAGAATACTGAAATGTAGAACTCAAATATTTTTTTACAGAGTATTATTTTTGTTTATTACATTTTTGTATTTCAAAATTATTTTTTTCTTATTGTGATCATTTCCTCGCATGATAATTTGCCTATCATTCAAAGTATGTTTATTTAAATGTTAATTCATTACAATACTTCAAATCGCAAAGCTTTCTATAATTCCATAGCGTCTTAAAATTTGCTTGCAGTTCTTTCTCCCATAATTTAGAATCCTGTGAGATATAAATGGGTTGCACTACTTAGTTTCTAAACTTCGCAATATTTGTTAGTTTTGCCTCTGAATCCAAGGAAACATTTACGTTTCATTCAACTATACAGAACCTTTACTGGCCTAAAATACTTCAATGCTTCTCATATTGTAAAGGATTTCAAAAAAATGTTCGAAATATTTTCAGGAAAAAGTATTATATCTAATCTTTTCAGGACGAAAAATGTGGCTTCATGGTGTCTTGTAAATTGGTTAAAGATGGCTTCAACTTTTCTGACATAAGAATTACTTGTGACGTGAAGACTTAAGGAAAGAAATATAAACTTCCATATCAACCTTCGACTGGATTAAATCTTGTTTGCGCTAGAGAAAACTAGAAATTTGTCGTTTTTATAAAACATAACTTGAATTTATTTTTCTACTCTAAAATCAGGCATTTCATATAAAATACAAAGTAGAATCTTACCATCTTTTATGATAAAATTTAACGGAAAGCATATGATAAATATTTTCTAAAATTTGCAGGCCAAAACTTGTACACTGAGCCTCACAGTGCTCCGAAATTAGAGTGCAATAATGCGTGGTTATTAACTTAATAAAATTTCCGTGAAAAATTCTTGCATTTATCTCTTATGATTTTCTACGTATGTGATTTAAAGTCTTAGCATTTTGAAAGTTTTTACAATGTTTAGTTTTTGGGGTTTTATGAACTGGGTTCCTTCCTTTTCTAAAAGATTTCAGTTGAATAAGGAATGACTTACAAATGTGATTTTACTTAACATTTCCTGCATTTTAAAAAACAATCACTTGGCCAAAATTTTCATAGTCTAAAAGCTTACTTTATTTGATTTATTTCTTAACTTGGAACTCCATATCCACGACAGTCCACTTCATGTCCTTATGTTCAAGAAATGGTTAATTGTTAATGATTTTGAAACTCCTTGGGTATACATTCTAAGAAAACCCTTGTATTGAAAAAACTGCTAATGTACATACGTAAGGTTTAATTCATCATTCTATGGTCTAATTTGCTGTTGGTAATCCTGTAAGGTTTTAGTTAAACTAACCAAGTTTTATTTTAATTTAAATCTTTCTATCTCTTCTCTGTTTCAACTTCCCGTCAGAAGAAGCGCGCGTTTTCAGCTTATGCTAATTTGAAGTACAGCCAAGTACTATTTAAACCAGAGGTAGAAACCTCTTAGTGTCAGAGAGCTTTTAGTCTCAGATCACGGTCATTCTGTTCGACGTTCGCCTGACCAGCTAGCAGCTAAAATTATAAGCCATAGTGCTTACTACGTGATTGCTGATTGAAATAACTTGAAGTGCGCTAGTATTAGTATTTCTTGCTACGCACCATTTAGTTAGAGGCCAACTCCGCGATTTTGCTCTGTGAGCAAAGTCTAATTTAATTTCTATTTAGGTTTAGTTTAAATTTATTTGATTTCTTAAGTTAGGCCCAAGTGTGGTCTTTTACTTTCTGTATCCCTCCCGAGTTGGGAAGTGTGTAAATAATAGTGATTTAATAAAAGAGGATTTTAAAATCCCTTTCACGTGCAGTTATTCTCCAGCACAGTATCTACACCAGAACAAAGCTAGTTTTTTCAGCTCACTGTTCCAGAGCAGGACTGTAGTTTAGAAGGAGTTACTTCAAAATGTTTGCAAAGTACATGCACAGAACACTCAGTCCTGACAGTGGCGCCCGAACAAAGAGAAGAGGATGGCCTCAAAGACAAGAAGACGAACCTGAGATACCTGCTGTACTTGTCCAGAATCCTGAGATAGCACCTCCTGGCTTAGAAGGATTTGGCTACATCGTACAAACCATGCGAGCAGCCATGAAGCCAGCGGCAAGTTTTGACGACAAGACAGCCGTAATTAATTTCCTGGAAAAGCTAGACTCCCACTTCATGCTATATCCAGTTCACGAATTTCAGAAAGTCGCTCTTGCTACCAGCGCTTTGAAGGGCCAAGCGCTAAGTTGGTTCAAGTGCATTGGAAAGAATCTCTTGGGGGAACCAGGAAGCCCCACATATACGTATGAAAATTTCAAAAATTCCTTGGTGAAAGCATTTCCCGTCGTAAGAGATCGAGCCAGACTGGAAGCGGAACTCTTTATTCGATATCAAGAAAAAATAGAAGATCTGTCTAATTTTATTTTGAGAAAAATTCAAGTTTTCAAGCTGTTGTATGGAAGTCGCCGGGATCCTGAAGTTATTCAAATTATACTTCCTAGGCTACTGCCCCAAGTTCAAGATTTCATCGAACTAAGAAACCCAACGACATTAGACAGATTATTTGAGCTCGCAGTACAATTTGAAAGCCGAAGAACAGGCGACAACGAGCGACGACGCCAATTTGAGCGAAGAAGTCAGTGGAGTTCGCCAAGACCCCAGCAGAAGCAAAGTCAAAGTTACGGGAATAAGGCGAAGCAATGGCCGAAGAAAGATGTGTCTCCTAAATCGAGCGGCGAACGAAGGGAATTCAATAGAAGAACAAGCAAAGATTCCGAGGGCAACCAGAATAAGAAGAATTTAAACTAAGATGGATTTCTTCAAGGAAGGTGAAGAAGTCCAAAGCAGCGCAAAACCCTTCCAAAATCAAGTTAAACACCGTGGTCGTGAAGAATTTGAGTTTACCGAAGATTGAAGTTCTAATTAACAACATACCGGCGACAGCCCTCTTGGATACAGGAGCCCAAAGCAGCTTTGTATCGGAAAGATTCTTCAAAAAGCACTTTCGCCGTTACAGAATTTTTAGTGCAAGAGACACGGATGTCATAGCGGCCCAAGGAGAAAAATGTAGCTGTTTAGGAAAAGTACCATTGTTCGTGCGTATCAACAACGAACAGGTAAGAATCCTGTTTTATATTGTGCGTAACCTGCAGACTTGTATTATTCTAGGTGTGGACTTTTTTAGTTTGGCAGAAGCAAAAATTGATTTCAAGGGGGGAGAACTAACATTAAATATGAAGCCAATTGAAGCGAAGAATGATAAGCCCCCGCAGCTGGACTTGGAACATTTACAAGCAGAGGAAAAAGAGAAAATCCAAGGTCTGGTAAGTCACTTTGCGAATTTATTTAGTGATGTACCAGGCTTTACGCAGGTGGTGAACCACGACATTGACACGGGGGACGCTCAGCCAGTTAGGCAAAAGCCATATAGATATGATAGGACAAAAGAGGAAATAATTGAACATCATATTAAAGAGATGTTAAAGAATAAAATCATCACGCCAATTTCTAGCAGTTATGCTAGCCCCGTTGTCCTGTGTAAGAAAAATAATGATTACCCGATTACGCACCCGAAGCGGTGGCGTTTTGCTATAGATTATCGCAAGTTAAATTCAGTTACAAAATATCCTGTATATCCGTTGCCGATAATTGAAGAAATTATTCGAAATATTTCGTCTACAAAATACATGACTACATTAGATCTCACGAGTGGCTATTTTCAGATTGGGGTAAAACCCGAGGACGTACACAAAACCGCGTTCATAACGAAATCTGGTACGTACGCATTTCTTAGAATGCCGTTCGGATTATCCGGCGCGCCGGCAACGTTCCAAAGATGTATGGACATCGTCTTAAGACCAGTCCTTGGTAAAAGCACTTTCATATATTTAGACGATATTATAATTACGAGTAGTACTCTAGAACAACACTTACAAGATTTAAGAAAAGTATTTTCATTGTTAAACGAAGCTGGTTTAAAGATAAATGCGTCTAAATGTAAATTTGCCGCAAAAGAGTTACGTTATTTAGGATTTAAAATTTCCCAAAAGGGAATCGAAACGGATCAGTCAAAAATAGTAGCCATTAGAAATTATCCTGTTCCTAAAACAGCGAAGAAATTATCGTCGTTTCTCGGGATGTGTTCATATTACCGGGCTTTCATTAAAGACTTTGCAAAAATAGCTGAGCCACTGCTAAAGTTGAAAAGAAAAAAAGCTAGGTTTTCGTGGTCAGCAGAAGCCAACTTGGCGTTTCAAAAATTGAAAGACGCATTGACTCAAGCTCCCGTCTTAAAATTTCCAGAAGGGGATAAGGGATTAGAGATTTCAGCGGACGCTTCAGATTTCGCGATTGGTGCAGTGCTTTCCCAAAATGGTCAGCCCGTGGCTTTTTTCAGCCGAACATTAAATGAAACCCAAAGAAACTATTCCGCAACAGAGAGAGAAACTCTCGCAGTGTTAGCATCAGTACAGAAATTTCGTGTGTTCTTTGGAAGTTCTCCAGTAACTGTATATACCGACCACGCGGCGGTCACTAGACTCTATTCTGGAAAAAATTTATCACCCAGATTAATAAGGTGGGCTCTCAAATTACAGGAATATAACCTAATAATTAAACATACGCCGGGAAAAGAAAATGTTGTGGCAGATGCTTTAAGCAGAATTAACTTAGATGAAAATGGAAGTGTAATTAAGATAGCCATGTTAACATCCAAAGTATTAGATTCTCGTGAAACAGTAATAGCCGAACTCAAAAAAGATCCGGAGTTCAAAAATATATACAATTATTTGGCCGACCCTGAGAATTTCAATCATCCGGATATTGTGCCGATAAGAAATAGGGCCGAAAATTACGAATTAATTGACGGACTGTTATTCTATACGAAAGCTACTAATGAGAATCATGAATATAGACCGGTTATCCCAGCTAGCATGAGGTTGAATGTATTAGAAGAGTTGCATGATTGTGCCATTTCGGCTCATTTAGGTATAAGAAAAACTGTTCAGAGAGTTCGCGAGGCAGTTTTCTTTCCAGAACTGCAAAAGTTTACTAGGGCGTATGTCCAGTCGTGCCCAACATGTCAATTAAATAATTATGTTAATTTCCGCCCGGCCGGGTTCCTAAATAGTATTAAATCAGAATTCCCAAATCAAATAATAGGCATCGATTTACTTGGACCTTACCCTCGAAGTAAAGTTAATAAAAGCCGATATCTTTTAGTTATAGTGGATCATTTTAGCAAATGGTTAGAGTTAATTCCGTTAAAACGCGCGTCTGCAAAAATTGTAGTAGATTCAATTCTAAATAAGTATATTTTAAAATACGGGGCGCCCCTAAAAGTTATTTCAGACAATGGTCCTCAGTTTGTGAGTAAAATGTTTGAGGAAATGTGTGCAAAACTGGGCATACGTCATCTAAAAATGGCCCCGTATCGTCCGCAATCAAACATAGCGGAACGGGTTAATAGAAATGTAGTGAAAATAATTCGAAGTTATGTGAAAAACTATCACTCTACCTGGGATAGCCATATAAATGAATTTGCATTTGCCCTTAGGACCGCCAAACACGATACTACACAAAAAACACAAGCTGAACTGTTTCTTGGGAGAAAAATTTTGACTCCCTTGGACAAATTATTCTTTGTCCAGGAAAGGGCAGAAGAATTTAAAATAAGTAATATACAAAAGTTGATACGGGAAGCGACGGGAAATATAGAAATGGCCCAGAAAAAACAAAAATTATATTATGATGAAAAAAGAAGAGGGGTCAAGTACAATGTGGGAGATGAAGTTCTGAAAATAAAACATAACTTGTCAAATGCCCCAGAAGAAAAGGTGGGGAAATTTTTTTCGCGTTTTGAAGGCCCTTTCATAATCGAGAAAGTTACACAAGCAGTGGTTATATTAAAAAGAAATTATGGACAAAGAACCACGGCAAATGTGGACCAGATAAAACCATTTTATAATAGAAACAGAGTGGAAATATTTAAAGATTTTTTTTCAATCGATTAACCAGGAAGATTTACCTCAGCGAAAACAGCAGGAACCAGCCACAACGGCATCGAAAAGTCAGAAAAAGAAAGCTCCCCCCTCAACAAAGTAGAAGTAAGAAACAAAAATGGGGATTCAAAAGAAAGTCTCACGGTGCAGGTGAGTAGACCTACGAACGGACCTACGAGCAAGCCGAGAGACGAAAGCAGAATGGGCAAGGAAAGCCCAATGTATCCAAAAGAACTGCGGAATCATCGGACAGGTGCCTGAGAAGCAAGCAGCGTCGATTGCAGCCTCAGAATCAACGTCCCGAATACAGCTGGAACCAGGAGCAGCAACGAACAAGGGCCCAAGAGGGAAGGGCCCAGTCCACCAAACGCCCAGCAGAACAACCTCCTCCTCAGAGAAAATACGCTAGGATACAACGACGGAACTGTAAAAGGAAAAGAGATGAGCAAGCTTTCAGGGACCAACAACCAAAGTCAAGGTGACTGGATCAAGCTGCAACATACTCAACCTTCAAGGATTGGGCCAAGAAAAGGATGGATGACCACAACAAGATAAGTAGAATTTCGAATTCAAAAGTTTAGTTAATTTTCGACTGTACTGCAAGTTGGAGGGTCGATTTTACCTCAAGCGAGGTTGAGGTTTACGCCAAATGGGCATCTTGAAATGCCTCGCCAAATGGTCTCGCCAAATGGGCCAAATGTTCTCATCTTGAAAGAAACATGTTTTTGTTTAAAAAAAATTGTAATTCTGCAAAGACTTAAAATTACTTAATGTTTGTAAAGTAGATTCTTAAGCATTATAAATAGATTAATTTTGTAAAAGCAATGAATTGCTGAAAAGAAAAATGTTAATTAAATGATTTTGTATGACGCTTTGTCGAAAGATTTGTAAAATGTCTAGAATGAAAAATCGGAAAATTGAAGAACACGATTTAGTCTGTGGACTATTATTTCAATGTAATGTGATATTTCAAGAAAGTACCTTGAGAAAGGAATAGGAAGCACTTGCTGTAAGCTTAGAAATTTAACCTACATTTGTATTTCATGATTGCTATAAAATTGTTAAAGTGTTATAAAATGTAACAAATAATATATTGCTAGCAATGCACGTTAAGTGCAATATCAATGTGAATTATATATGCAAACGGCGAATTGTATGCATGAAAAGTTAAAGTTTGAGTAATTTTAGAATGCAAGTGTTAATTAGGCTCTCCACCAAATACACTTAAAGTGTTAGACATAAAGCTAGTGAGAACCTCAGGTTTAGCTGGTTATAGGGCGTTTTTTGAGGTCTCGTATGTCAAGTTCTAACTAATGTTAGTCGATCGTAGGTGGAAGATTTGAACACGCCGAACACAGAAAACCCGCAATGGCGGTTTGCTTTGCATCCAACACCGGTGAGAGAGCATTAGGGGAAGAATTTAATTGTGCTTGAATGATAATGTGTGTGTGCGAATTTACACGGATAAGAATAAAGAATTGTACCTAGAAATTACTGTTATTATGTTGTATTAAAATTCGTTTCCTTCAAGATTTTGCTGGAAGGAGTAAGACGTAGATGAAAACAAATGTTGAAGACTGTTGTTCAAGAAAATTTCGTCTGTAAACTTGTTTCACAAACAGATATTGCCTTGTAAGAGTTGGCCTAAGTTAGAAGAGTTAAATTTTGACTATTTGTTTAGAATTGCGAGTTTCAACATGGTCTGTTTGGACCAAAGTAGTTTAATTACCGCAATTCTGACGGGAAGTATGTAAGGTTTTAGTTAAACTAACCAGGTTTTATTTTAATTTAAATCTTTCTATCTCTTCTCTGTTTTAACTTCCCGTCAGAAGAAGCGCGCGTTTTCAGCTTATGCTAATTTGATGTACAGCCAAGTACTATTTAAACCAGAGGTAGAAACTTCTCAGTGTCAGAGAGGGCTTTAGTCTCAAATCACGGTCATTCTGCTCGACGTTCGCCTGACCAGCTAGCAGCTAAAATTACACAGTCCAGTCACATTAATGTGACCATCTGTCAAAAGCCAGAATAACCACCTTTCGCAGAGCGGACTGCTGCGAGACGTGCAGGAAGAGAGTCACATAGGTCCCTGAAGGTGTTCTCTGGGATGTTGAGCCATGCCGACTCTAATGCCGTGGCCAGCTGCGCTAGATTACGCGGTTGAGGATCCATGGCGCGAACAACTCGATCGAGATGGTCCCACAGATGCTCGATTGGGTTTAAGTCAGGTGAGTTTGCTGGCCAGGGGAGGACGGTAAACTCATCCTGGTGCTCTTCGAACCACGCACGTACACTGGCAGCTGTATGGCACCTCGCATTGTCCTGCTGGAAGATGCCATCAT
>KK119134.1:652089-684385 GCA_000611955.2 Stegodyphus mimosarum
CTGACCAGCTAGCAGCTAAAATTATAAGCCATAGTGCTTACTACGTGATTGCATATTGAAATAAATTGAAGTGCGCTAGTATTAGTATTTCTTGCTACGCACCAGTTAGTTAGAGGCCAAACTCCGCGAATTGCTCTGTGAGCAAAGTCTAATTTTATTTCTATTTAGGTTTAGTTTAAATTTATTTGATTTGTTAAGTTAGGCCCAAGTGTGGTCTTTTAGTTTCTGTATCCCTCCCGAGTTGGGAAGTGTGTAAATAATAGTGATTTAATAAAAGAGGATTTTAAAATCCCTTTCACGTGCAGTTATTCTCCAGCACAGTATCTACACCAGAACAAAGCTAATTTTTTCAGCTCACTGTTCCAGAACAGGACTGTAGTTTAGAAGGAGTTACTTCAAAATGTTTGCAAAGAACATGCACAGAACACTCAGTCCTGACAATCATTCTTAACTGAATCTAGTTCAGTTTCACGGATTCCTCATGTCTAAAAGGAAGAGAGCGTTTGACGTTATCACAAGCCTTGGCCAGCTTGTTTTTGACGGTATGACTTTGCCGCAGTTACATTTACTTCTGTTGGAGAAGTAAATTGAAGAGTCTTGCACTCCTGCTATCCTATAGAAAACCAACGAGAAGATTTTCGACTTGAAAAACGGATTTTCAAATGTCACATGCCTTTTAAGTATTCAAACTTCAGCGCAGCGATATGCCACTTCTATCGCTTTTTTGCTAACTAGTGTTCTAAACGGGTTGGCATCTGTTATCCTTGTTGAACTTTAGAAGTTGAGCTTTGTGTTTTGGGATTTGATTTAGAGCAACAGATCAGTCTAAAAGGAGTTAATAGCAATGTAGTTTTTATGCGTATTACAGCTAACTATTCTGTTATTATAAATTAATCAATCTGTAAAATTTCTAACTTTTATCTTCACTTAATAACACAACTTTTGTAAATTGACTGCTATATTTATTTTCTCTTGTGCCAAGGGAATCATTAATCTAAAACCAAATTTTCCACTTCACTGTGATTCACTTTTCCAGAGCTAGGATTGCGCATCTAAATGACTAGACAACGATAAATTATCCTTCATTTTTGCCGTTTTCTACTTAGATATGCAAATTTGGTTCTTTCCTGTTCTTTGCATTGAAGTCTTGAACTTTCATGTGTACCATTAATCTTAACAGATTTCCGTCTCCTGGTTCATTGTCATTCAATTTGAAGAATAATTAGTTATTCACATTTCTTAATGCATGGGAGTTCATTTAATCTTCATTTAATAAAGTGAGTAATGAATATATCCCATCACTTGGAAACGGTATAAAAATTCTTTAGTTCTGAAGGTAGTAATTAATCACTGTAATTTTAAGTATTACTTTGTTCAGACATTTTTTAAACTGAAATATTTTGCTTTCCCAGTTCATCGGATAAAAGCAATACAGATTAAAATGTGCTGCAGAATTAGTTTATGTTTTTAACAATTTGCTTTCATTCTGTAAGTTTTAAAAAGAGAATGCTCTTTACTGGAATATCCTCTATTCAGTTATGGATTAATGACAGCAGAGCGGGCTCCTGTTCTTATAGTATAATTAAAAATGCTTTTAGGAGAAAGGGTGAGAAAACGGGAAAATTCAATTAAAAATATAATTGGGTACTCTCTTCTTATCTGGACTTAAAAACTATAGTTATTTATCTAATTTTTGATTCTTAAAAATAAGTTTTCATTATAACATTTGAATTGCATATCTAACAACTTAAGTTACTATCATCTTAAAGAGTAAAAGTCAGTTTCAAATTTTATAAAATTAATGTGTATTTTATGTCCGAATAGGCATGCGTTTAGGCTTTGCGAGAATACCCAAGACAAGTCTCTCAACTTCTATTTTCTTAACTTAAGCATGAAAAGCCTCACAATAGTGAAGTACTTTCAATTTAATTATTTAGATAAAACCCAAATTTAAGAAAATGATAGTATGTACATTTTATGAAGTACATTTGTATTTTATTCCTGTCAATTTGTTTCTCTTTTATGATATTTTTGTTGGCTAAATGAAAACTGCGTAAAGTAAAGTAAAAAAAGAATCCGTAAAAAAGTATATAAATTCAAACCTGCAAGTAAAAAATTACCGAAGCAAATATAGGGGGAAATGGAAAGCATTAATATATGTTTAGAAATAGCTTTAATAAAGTGAAGTTTTCAATCTTTTATTGATAAAACCTATTTTAAATAATTCTTATAAAATGAAGATTCGTAGTATTTAAAAGTAAAGATTCTGTTTCAATGAGATCTGAAAGCTAAAATTACATGGGTAATAGATATAAAATGTGAATTACTTAATGCAATATTCATTTCTTGATAATATCTATATGATTTGTGGATGACACAACATTTTATTATATATATTATACATTTACGTACATTTTATCGCTGTTTTGTCATACATTTTGTCAATAATGCTATCAGTTCAAATGAGATAAACCAAATTAAAGCATCTTATTATAAATGTTACAGTTATGTTCTCTCTAGGGGCATTTCCTATCTGTTGATAACCATCTACATGAAAAATAGTTCAAACAGTAGAATCAAAAATAGCATATCAAATAAGTACCTGCAACATTGCAAAGAATGAAATCTCTCTTATGTTTCTTTCTTTCTTTCTCTTGAAATTCTGTAGTAGCGGTGAGGTAAAGGCGCTGAATACTAATAGTTCAAGGTGGATTCGATTCCAAGCAAAAGAGCTGGCTGAACGGGCGTTCACGTGTTTATCCTGTTTAGATGCGAGCCACTTTCCCTTAGAAATTTATCCGAGATGGCATCCCTGTCGTTAGGCTAATAGCACTTGCATGCTTTGCCATATTCATATAAACCCAAACCAAATCTTGAAAATCTGTTTCAATTAGTTTTATTAGATGACAATTTCTGGGTTATCAGCATTCAAAACAACACGATTTTCTGAAGGTTTGCGTTTCAAAAGCGTCTGGTTTCAAGAATTCATTATCTGTATACTGATGTTTAGTTTTAGCATTTTTTTCAACTTTATACTTTCTTCTTTATACTTTTTTCAACTTTATACGGATTTCAACTTTTATACTTTCATGTGTTCAGCTGATAAATAAATGATCTGATTACGTACCTTTAGGCATTTACCTGGAAACTAAAAAATTAGATTATATTTTGCAAACGCTCAAATAGAAAATGAAACAAAAAATGATATTTTTCAAGTGATGGCTGGAAAATGAAGAATAAGACTGCAAGTTTTTCTCCTGTTAATTGTATTTATTTTCAAAGCTGCATAACTTCTTTCATGATACCTGATCAAACCATTGCGATCGCTTTTTTCCAAACTTTCAGGTACTTATATTACTAATATATCCTGAAAATTTTTAAGAAGAGGCAAAAATCTTTTTCTCTGGAAGCGAATCTCTTTAAAATTGCAAATTCAATAGTGCAGGACATTAATCGGGTAAACGAAGTCACACCCGTGATCAGCGAGTGTGTCGCAAATGTGTCGTCATCGACGACATCTCTCGCTCGATTACTTAAAGCGCCAACAAATGACATACAGATGTTCAGAGAGCGTTAAAAAAAGAAGGCAGAACCCTAGAAATGCCTACCGTAAAGAAAAAGAATGATAGCATTTCCATTTAGCATAATGAGATGCAAAACGTCATGTTTTTTTGATGACTGCCGAAAACACATTATAAAACCATTTGGGGTGGCGGCTGGGATGAACAAAAAACTAAACGAAAAATTGTACTAATGTATTCCTGGTGTAAAACAAAGCTTTTATTGAAGCATGATATTGAAAATGATGCAATGTATGTGAAATAAATATTATTATATTGAGGTCTTATTCACGGTTAGGCGTTTGCATCCTCAGCTTAGAGAATAAGTTTTGATACCCGAAGAAAAATCATAGTTCATGATTTGCTAATTTCATTTAATTAGTTAGTTAACAACCGGGTAAGCAGTGAAAAGAGTATTTAATAGAATAGCTATTTTTTTCAGAATTATAAGTTTTAACGACTCTATAGTTTTTGTCAATGAAAGCTTAAATAATAGATAAGTTGTCTTCTAAATCCAGCACGTAATACGTTTAAAAATATTTACGCTCTGTAAAAACGTCTAAAATATTTCATTGATTTGTTAAATATGTTTCTATAATTATATAAAGTAGCCTAAAAGTGCATTTTTAGGTAAATAAGAGAATGAAGTATTTCTATTAGCATCGCAGTTAGTGCAATAATTTTCTCTTTTATATAAAAACACATTTCAATAAAAATGACGACATTTAATTCTTGTAAAAAATCTAATATCACAGAAAAATTGGAAGTCACTGTGAACATGCTCCTGTGCTTTCCATGAGCTTAAAGCTGTCATAAACATTTCTTCATTACAGGAGTAATTCATCGCGAGCGAAAACGTCGAGGAGAAAACAAGACAAGGCGGAAACGTCGTTGTACAGAACATCATGGGAGAAAAAAAGCAACAAGATAACATTGCAGTGCTAAAACATTGTGGTATAAAACATCGTCGTCGACAATAAAGCGACTCAAAAACTTCGCAGTTTAAAAGCATCCGTCACCAAAAACGTCGTGGTAAAAAATAAACTACCTACAAATCATCGCATGACGGTAACATCGTAGACGTGATGATTTTCAGGCTTTAAAAGTTGCAAATGCATATTCGCATAATGGTTTGTGAGGGCAGAAGGAATGAGGAATAATTTTACGTTTTTGTATTTCAATTAACTAATAAATATTTGTTGAAAAATTAAGAAGAAAACATGAGGATTTTAAACCCGAAACTGAATGGAAAATTAATGCGACTTATAGCAGATAACAGAAATTTTTAATTTGATAATTAATCAAACAGTTTAATAGAGGTAACCATATACAGTTAATCATCTTCCCTTTTCTTAATCTTTCTTAGACCATATTTTTCACGAAAAACTACCAACAAAACTCCATGAAAAAGATTAATTAGTTAATGACCTTTATTTTAAGTTAAATTTTTGTTACCTACTGTATCTAGCATTAATTTTCTACTCATTTCCAATTTTTAAATGCTTAAATTTCCTTATTTTTTCTGCAGAATTTCATTAGTTAATTCAAAATATGATATATAAAAGTAAATTTTTAAAACCTGAAAATGCATGTCTGCTATGTATCGTCATGTGATGATTTGTAAGTGCTTTATTTCTAGGCGATATTTTCAATGGCGATGTTTTTAAACTGCGAAGTTTTTCAATGGCTTTAATTTCTATGACCATGTTTTGTACCACGGTGCTTTACAGCTGCGATGTTTTCTCTTTGCTACCTTTTCCCTCAAGATGCATTGTACGACGACGTTATTGCCTAGGGTTGTTTTCTCCGCGATGTTTCCGTCCGCGATATGTTTGCCGCGATGTTTTCAGCGGACTCTCCTCTTTTAAAAAAAAATATTTTTAATTAAAAGGATGTTCAGTAGGGGTATAAAGATATCCAGGCTCCAGCAAAACACGTCATGTAGTTAGAAAATGTGAGGTGAGTACAAGAATCGCCAGGTATAATTCGTGATCATCAAGTCACGAAGCTCTCAAATCTTTGTTTTCATGCATGTGTCATAAAAACTGTAATGCAGCAGATAGATGTATTTAAACCAACAATACTTATTTTTATATTAATAACTGAATTGCTATAAAACCGTATGCTCTCCGTTCAATGATAAAAGAAGTAGTTCATTGTATATGTCCTTTAGATGGAAACTTAATTCGAAGAATTAACGTTTCTTCAATTTGTAATTTTGACTATGTTCATTCTTTCATCTATATGAGTCGTTGTCTTAACATCTTAAAAGAAAAAATAGAGTCAATTATTGAGAAATGATGATTCATAGTACTATTAAGAAATCGGTAACATCGTTAGGAAGTTTCGTTAGGAAGACCTTACACTTGCTGGAAGAAAGGGGGAAGCAGGATTTTGCAGAAAAAGAAGTGGGAAGTTAACCTTTCTTAGCACATTTAACTCTTTAGAGACATTAGGTTATTTAGAAGCAGGAGAGATGAAAATTGAGCAATGCCCTCGCTGGGACTCGAACCACGGTGTGCTAACCATTACACCACGAAGGCATGCTAAGAAGGCGAGAGAAATACTTTATATACTCCTGCTTTTAAAAACAGATCCTAGTGGTGAAGAATCATCATCCACCACCGTTTTTAGTTCGGGAGCCACTGTAGAGTCATTAGGTTATTTTGAGGTGGGAGATATGAAACATGAGCAATACTCTCGCCGGGACTCGAACCACGGATCTCTCTAATACGCCCCGAGTTTGCTAACTATTACACTGAACGCATGGTAAGAAGGCAGGAGAAATGTCTTATAACTCATTTGGAAACAGTTAGCATTAGTTTTAAAAGATGTGACTAAATTATAAAATTTTTAACTATCTTGGATATTAACGTCAAAAACTTTTTGCTGAAAATAGTGTTTCTTTATTAACTTCATTATATACCTTATTAAAATAATTTTTCCTTGACTTATTAATGACACTAACAGAACCTAAAACTGTTAAATTTACTTGGAAGAAAGAATTTCATCATTATCTTAAATAAGTAAAAACTCATTTGTCAAAATTTAGGGTTTTAATCATCCAAAGAAGGCAACTTGAAGTTCAGCGTTTCACAAGAACTCATAGAGAGCACAAGCTTTTTTTGTAAAATTATCAGCAACCTTGTTCACTAGTAAATCTAAAAAGGACGGGATTCGTCGATGAAACAATTTACTTCACTTAAAAAAAAATCCTTCGGAAAGTACCATTTGACAGTCTACCTAGAGATTAGGCTGTTGCATTTTTCTTACGATGATTGAGCATGATTATCTTTATGCACATCTTAGCACTCTGATAACAGTTCGCAAGCCTAGATGTCCCTCATGCTGCAAAAATACTATGATTACTGCCGATCGTAGCATGATCACTGCTGTAACAGTACTATGATGATTGCTGTCTTTTCGACTTTAACAAGAAATTATTTCTTCTACGCTATAGGGAGTGCACGAAATTTCTCATAGTTTAATGTCTTGAATTTTCTTTCCTGTCGTAGTGTTTTAAGTATTTTTAAATGCTTTAATATTACTTTTCCTTTTATAACAGCTCTGTGTTTCTTTCGTGTACCTTAGCAAAAGAATATTGTCATATGCTTGCTACATTGGAGAAAACAATAAAATTATCAAAACTTTGCTGAAGACTACTAATAAGCACAATAATGGAATGTTTTCAAAGGAAATGTTAATCATTTTTATTAATTATGGTAGAAATCAAGGAAAGAAGAAGCCGAAGTAGAAAAGTTAATAGCAAATCTAAAAAAACATGCAAGTTTTAAAACTAATGGTTAACAATTACTTTAAAAAAAAAGCTTAGTTACGCCTTCGCTTTCTTTTGCGAAGGTGTTTTCAATAGAATATTTATATGCGAATAAATAAATAAATATAAATAAATAAATAAATAGGAAAAGGAAGGAAAAAGAAGAAAAGCTATGTATTTATCTTAGTTTTTCAATTAATTTATTCGTATAATTTTCAACACAAACTATTCCAGTGAAAAAAATATAAATGCTGAAACTTGGAATGGATTACTGTAGATATACAAGTGGTTGTTGACAGCTTTGTCGTATAGGTGTATAGGGGCAATCAAATTTCATGATGTTAACTTTACGACCATGCCGAAGAACATATATTTTCCAGAAACCCTAAGTGTTCTCAGAGGCTTTAAATGATGATAAAATTCGGAACGCATATAGCATCTCCAAGATCATCATTTCAGTTGCTACATATTCAAATTACCCCGTTAAATTTGATATTCGGTCTAGTAAAAGGGTCTCTCGTTAAAACATTTCTTTAGAGAATCATTTTTAAAGATGGCCAAGATGAAAGAACTGAAAATTTATCCTTTCGTGTATCACTAAGCATTCATCACTTAAAGGCCCCTTCGAATGTTAGAGTGAATAAAATGTCAGCCTAACATTGCTAATTCGAATTGGTAAGAAGAAACATCACACTGGCCACTTAAATGTAGACTGAAAACTGTTTTTCGCATATATCCTAAACCTTAAAAATAATATTTGTGCTCGAGCAATATTTTAAAGCTATCCAGATTTCAAATTTAACAATTTTTCTTGAAAATAGATGACGTTTTTAATGAGACACTTGTCTGAGACTCCCCCATATTCTTTAAGGCAAATGCTGTATTTAAAAAAATGTCACTTGAGTTCTAATTTATTTAAATCTTAATTTTCGAGTAGAAATTCCGAAGCTATTACGATGACTAATATATCATTGTTAATTCTTCAATTTTCATTGAAGGATTCAATTTAAATCATTTTTTCATTCTTACATTACCTCTAGATAAATGAATAGATTCATACAAATATATGGTAACAACCATCAAAAAGATTTTGTAACAAACGCTTTCTTCTACTAATGTTCTTGTGACAACGATTAAACTTCATCAAAAGTTGTCATAATAATGATAAGCTTGTAGCAACAATTTTTAGGCCAAAACGGACGTTAGTTCTGAATGGGATATTAGTCTTGAAACGACATTTTGCGTAAGTAGAAACACGTAAATGCATTGTACCACTTTTCGATTTGATGTCGCCAAATATTACCGCCCTATATTTAAAGAAATTGAATAATGAAGAATCTGCAGGAGTATAAGTATGTTTCTCGCATTATGAAAAAACAACGAAATCTAGAGCCATCAAGTTTTGAATCTTCGTAGTCTCTCACCCAACTTGGGCTCCTGGAAGACCGAATTTTGAATTTCGAATTTGTTTTATTATCTATTTCATATTTTTATAAAACTTTAACGAATGTTTTATTAAAAATCTCAAGCATAGGCAGCACTGTACGGAATAAAACTTTTTTATTTCCAGCGAAAGAGAATGTCTGTCGGAAATTCTAAAAATATGCTGTTTTTTTAATATTTTGTGATTTTGCTGTTGAATCGAATTTTAAGTAGAATAAACGCTAAGAACGGGATATTTAATAAAGCAAGTAAACTCGCAAAACGTTAATAATAAAAAGGCGTAAAGAAGTTTTGTAATCCGATCTTAGTAAGAAAACTGAACATTGATATGGAGCTGAGAAAAGACTGAAAAAAAAAACAGAAAAATATATGCCTACACATAACGCTGCATTGGAAATTCCAAATGTAAACTATATCGCTTTGAAAATTTTTATAATTTCCGTTTTGAATTGTATGTGGCGTAAGTACAAAGAAAATAATGTTTTATAATAAATCTAAAAATCCAAAAAAGAATGAGTTAGTTGGAGAGAGTGTAACAACATACTCGTAGACTGCGAGCTTAGTGAGAGCGAAGAAAACCTTAACAAACTCTTTTGACCAACCGTTAAAATCTGGAATTTTTCAAATATTTTTTTCATTATTTTACTTTCGAGATTTACTTTCCAGTCATAATATGTTGTAGAGACATTAGGTATTTTTTTAAAGCAGGGTAGATGAAAAATGAGCAATACTCTCGCCGGGACCCGAACCACGGATCTCTCGAATACACGTCAAGCGTGCTGACCGCTACACCACGAAGTCATGCGAAGAACACGGGAGAAATACCTTATATACTCCCCCCTTTAAAAGGGCAACTGAGAATTAGGGGACTCAGTCGCCAAATTCTGCTGGTGGAGAATGATCATCCACCATCTTTTTAGAGTGAACGCCACTGTAGAGACATTAGGTTATTTCGAAGCAGGAGATATGAAAAATGAGCAATACCCTCGTCGGGACACAAACCACGGACCTCTCGAATACGCGCCTAGCGTGCTGATCGCTACACTACGAAGCCATGTTAAGAAGGCGGGAGAAATACCTTATAATGTTTCCTTTTTGAAATAAATGGAATATTTATTGTCACACAATGTACAGTATAATTTCCTAAAAGCCTCATCGATGCAAAGACTTCCTTCCAAATAGGCAAGCAATTTTATCAACTCCTGGTGCAGATATAACTCGTAAAACCCAAATAGCAGATAAAGTTTCAGAATTCACAAATGACGTACAACCAACTGTTTGAGCAGCCTCTGATACTAAGCAGAGTTATCATCAACACTAAACTTAATGAGCAAACAAATAGAAAATCTTACCACTAAGCAAGTTGAAAGCTTGTCTCGAAAGGAATACGATCAAAATCTAGAACATCATGATAACAGCTATCGTTCAAAACGTACACAACCAATTCACACCCAAATCTGGTAAATGACAAAAGAAAAAAAAATGAGCCTAAAACTGAATCTATGCTTGAAAAAATAACTTTGCCATATTTAGCTAAGTCTGGCAGACGCGTAAAATTTTTACAACCATATCAAACTGGTATGAATGGTGTAAACTATATATATATGTGTGTGTGTGTATTTATATACTTTCGGTGTAGCCGATTGCAACCAAAAAATGGTGGTGCACAACTACATGTTGTAGCAGTCCTATATGCAAAATTTTAACGTTCTGAGGCTACTACAACAGGGGATCTTCCTTTACCTCGTACAAGGAAGTAAAAGACTGAGCTCACGAACGGAGTAACACAGTGGGTACATATATACGTTTGGCGCGAGCGTTTGCAACGAAAATAGGAGGTGCACAACTACATGTTATAGCAGTCCTTTTCAAAATTTCAACGCTCTGAGGCTATTCGTTTTCGCGTACGAGATGCATACGTATAGACGTCACGTACGCATAGACGTCACGAAAAACTCTCTTCTGAATCCATTTTAAATCAATTTTATAATCAGTTTGGGAAAAAAGAATCCTTTATTCTGTCCTTGGGTACAGATGTCACGCAAAAACATCGTTAAATTGTATTCGATAGCGGTCAAAATGGATATTTTGTTGACACCCTGCACCCTAAATGTTTCATGATTGTATTACTTCCTTGTACAAAGTAAAAATCTAAAAAAGTAGAAAGAAAGTAATAAAATAATACTCCAAACCAAATATTACATCAAGGCAGAAATAAACTCGCATCGTAAATGTGACATAACTTTGTATAATATTAACCGAAATTTCTGATCTGAACTCTAAAAGAAGAAAATTGTTGCTAAATAACAGTAAACAGAAAAAATATGAAAGATTATAACGAGAAATTTTAATTAAATTTAATTTTTGTTGCTGCTTAAGTTAAATTAACCCATGTGATAGGATGCGAAACATATAAATTTGTGAGCATGCATACTTTTCAAAATCATGCATTGTAACGTAATAATTTCTTAATTCACGCAAGTCGTATTTTACCAAAAACATAGCATTAGTAGCATAATTTTGTAAAGAAAGATGTACAATGGAATTAATTCTTTTGAGGTCTTTTTTTGAAAAACTCCTGTTACATAGCTACTAAAATTAGGAAGCGTTTCTCCCCAAATGACTATACTTTCTACAGAAACCTTTATTTAACTCAAAAGGAAAGAAAGAAACTATGTGATGAAAAAGACCCGGGGTTTAGAAAATCATAAAGCCTTATAACAAATGACACGTTTTTTATCCCGGAACAATCTTTTTTCTTTCTCGAGAATAATAGCAAAAAAATTAAGCAACTCAGAGCACGACGAATGCGAGATAAGCTTTTTAATTATCTTTAAGGAATCCAAGAATGACGATAAATAATGATTCTAACAAGTTCTTTCTAGCCAACAGAGGCATTCTTAATTAACGGTGCATATCGATTACGAAGGCATATCTTTCATATCGTTAATCAGTGGCCAGTATCGATTTTTAGCACTACCTGCGATATATTAAGTTTGAATAGCTGCAATCATTACATTTTTAATTAACTGAGCTTGTTTAGTTTCTATTGGAAACTTAATGTTCCTGTGCATGATTGTGTGACAAATACGATCATGATGATTCACTGTAGAATTTATGCAGTGGATGTAATTTTAGACAGTTGTTTCATGTTCAGAACAAAAGAAAGAATCTTTTTTTTATCTTAAGATTTTGTACGTAGTGCATTTGCATGAATTAATGTATGTGCGAAAATATTTTAAAGCTGGGTTTCTCGACCACAACCGCTTTTGTTTCCTCTCAAGTGGTTAAATTTCTAAATTTTTGCCGATAATTAAGCCAACATAAGTTATAGAGGTTATTAAAAACTAAAGAAAACGCTTTAATAAAATTTACATTTAACAAGGCAAAAGGTACTATTCTGGCTCATGCGTGAGTCGATGCTTCAGCTCAGTAAAGCCTGTTGAACGACAAGTTCCTCGACTTTGCAATAAATTTGTCTTATGAACTTGTTAAAGTTTTACAAAATATGAAATCGATAGTTAAATAAATTCCAAATTTCAGATTTGGGCTTCCAGATACCCATATTCGGAGGAGAATTACGTTATTCAAAATTGGATGGCTCTAGATACCGTTGTTTTATCACAATGCGAAAAACATATATACATTTATGCAGATTATTCATTATATAATTTCTTTAAATATAATACGGGGCGATAATATTTGGTGCCAAAATTTGATAAGTAAAACAACGCTTGTGGTGAATCAGCGCAAAATGTCAAAAGGAAATTAATAGTCCTCTTGGGCAAATTGCCGCTTTGGACTAAAAATTAAATGAAACAATAAAACAAATAAAATAGCAAAATGAAATTGAGTACGCTGCATAGTTCATGATTTCCGTACTCGGTTTCATTGGTTGTTGACAAATAATTAACAAACAGCTTTGTGTTTCATTGTGCTTACAGTCACTAATTCTAGCATAGACGCCGACGACATATCTTCTTTTCTCCGGCAATATGTTTCTTTGTGTAGACGGACTGATGCAGACAACCGCAGACGTCGAAAGAAACATTTTCAAAAATTATATTGCTTACTCATTGATAAATAAAGTTTTTCCCCTCGTTATTTAGTTTGGAAGGTATTAATATTTTAATTGAAACTTCAAAGTGATTGCTGTTAAACAACAAAATTATTTTTTATTATTAAATACTGTTACATTTAATATCATCAACAGAATATTTATATTGTAATTGTAATAAAGAATTTTCTTAAATGAAAGTTTTAAAAGTTATAAAAAAGCAAAATTTGATATTTATCATAAATGTATAGCAGATTTCTACGCAAAAGAAGAAAACGATATATAAGTAAACACATTTTGTATTAAAATTGACAACATTCTTAGAAATGGCAATAAGACATCAAAAACTGAAAAAGAATATGTAGCAAATTCATTATTAATCTGTTACCACGGTACATCATATGTGGCGTTAAAAATACTTTTTTTATTGAAAGTCATGAAACAAACTGGATTTCAATTTCTCTACGAAATTTTTCTCTTTGTTTACTTAATTCCTTTTTTCATAATAAGGCCTATAGTTGTTACATACTTACTTAAGCGCTTATTATATATTTACATGCCGTTTACATTTTTCTCAAAATATAGTAAACTTTGATTTTCATCTAAAAGGATTACAAATTTTGAGTGCATGAATTCTATCTAAAAGGAATATTAAATTACAGTTCTATGGAACTGACGTAAATAAAGTAAACATATTATATAGGAAATCACAATTCGATGAAAGATTTTGACTCAGTCAGTCTGAAAAAAAAAATCTGAAATATTTCAGATTTTAAATTACGGCCAAAGATGCGTTCTTTTAACATTTTGTGTGTTACCTTTATTTATTAAATATCATGTTCTTTGCACTTAAACCGTAAAATTCAGTTCAAGAGCAATATTGCAAAATAATTTTAAAAGGAGTATATCTTTAGAATTTCCGATACACAGTCTCACGCGCTGGAGATAAAAAGGTTTCTTTTGTACAACGTTGCCATTGATCGCTTTGAAATCCTTGAGTTTGTTCATCAAAAATTCGTTAGGGGTTTACAAAATATGAAATCAATGATAAAACAAATTCCAAATTTCAGATTTGTGCTTCCAGATGCCCATATTCGGGTGGAAACGTTCAATATTCAAAATGTCAAAGCTCTAGGCACCGTTGTTTTATCACAGCGCGAAAAACATATTTACATTTATGCTAATTCTTCATTATTTAATTCTTTAAATATAATGCAGGGCGATAATATTTGGTGGCTGCAATTTGAAAAGTGAAACAACGCAAAATGGCAAAACGAAATTAATAGTCCTTCTGGGGAAATTGCCCTTTGGACTAAAAAGGAATAAACAACTTGCCAAAGCTTGTCATATATTTGGGAACTACTACACGTGTATTTCTATGATTACTGCATTTCTTTCTACATAGAGAACGAAAATAAAAAACTTCTAACACGGTCTAATGCTTTGCAGAAGCAAGTTATCTGCAATGCGTCATCGTCTCTTTGCATTACCTATGAACCATCAATCACCTGCATGCTTTGACAGCCTTATCGGTTTCCAAAGAGCTATAACGGGGATTCATTTGATCATTATTATCATTATTGTTATTCATTCATCCTATTTTTTTACGCTTCCGAAATCTGCGTTAAGATCGCATTAAGAATTAATTAGGGGGGACAGTGTTTGCCTTTGGTGCTCATTCTTTTTTTTTTCAGCAGGGAATTTCATTAAAGGCTTAGAAGGCAATTTCCGGACTTCAGCTAATTTTTTCCTAACATTGTTCATACTTTTCAGTATTATTTTTAAATATTACTTGATATTTTTTTATTGGATTAAAAAACATTTTTGATAAATCGAATTTTTCTCTAGAATTATTATCCTTGAAGTTGTAATGTTTCAGTTCCTAGTCACTTTTTCTCAAGTTCGAATATGTTCTGTGTCGTCTGATTAAAAAAAGAAAGTGTCTCCCTCTAGGAAAGTTAACACCTAAAGGAATGTATTACTTAGCAATACAAATAAATGTTTAAATGTACCCTTTTAAGAGACATCCCAAATATCTAAATGAGAGTGAGTTCTGATAACCTTGTACCAATTCTGATTACATTTTACAAATACAGATTATGTTGTAGGTTATTATCGTATTTTCCTATGAGCATGCTGTGGTATAAATAATTAACACATCCAAGTATCAATGGAAATATTCATGGTTGGATTTCTAGTGAAGGCGCACTTGATATTTCATGCTTCATGCTTCGAAAAATGTAACAGACTCTATTGTGGGGATCAAGCGTAAATACTGGGAGAAAAGACAGGTTTGATCTAAAACAGGGGTCTCCAAACTTCGGCCCGAGCGCTAAATCTAGCCCGCGAGCACTAATGATCCAGCCCGTCAGGTGTTTCTTTTCCTTTACTTCGTACAGGGAAGTAAAAGAATTCTCATTCCACTTTTTACAAGAATAAAGGTTTCGTGTGTTATCTTTCCTGCTGTAATTTATTTTAATTTTGGAGATTCTGTTTCACACAAAACTTGATCAAAATATGTAATACTTATGAGTGAAAGTTTGTACCTGATCAAAATGTAAACAAAATGCGCTGATAAATCGACTGAAAAGTTAAGTACATATTAAACAGAAGAAATCTCTAATGTTATGGGACAAAAATATATTTTTGCAAATGTTTAAAAACAGCTTTCAGAAATTTATGTTAGGCGAAACTGTATGAAAGTCTAATAAACAAGGTTATTATCATTAGGTTCATAGGGTTCATAGGGGTATAGATCCAATCACAAAAATCTCCCTGCCTCGTTTACAAACTTGTATGCTGTTCATCATAGTTGCATCACCATGGTATGATGAATTAACTGGATCTTGGCTCTCGAAGCTTCGTTGAAAGAGCCAATATCGCTCGCGGGCTGAAATGTTTGGAGAACTCTGATCTAAAGTAAACCGAATAAATACTGTCGATTGGGACTTGTGCCCTTAAAGTGGAAACGATTGTATGGAATTATCGGATTACTTTGTGATCTCTCGTTTAGAGTAAAACGATAGCACATTCAGTAAGCATCTGGCAGATCCGTAAAGCGAGGGCACAGTTGACTTTTCATAAGTTACAGTTGAATTTTCCATCCAATGCAACCATTCTAGTCAAACAGACTGGCTGTTGTAAAGTACGAATAGTAGGTAGCATATCCAATTACCGATTAGAAAATCCATGAAAGCTATCCAATTTTCAGACGGCCAGGCAGGCGGTAAGGAAGGAAACAATTTCTTGCAATATATGAAGAAAACACGATATTCAAATAATACGAAAATAAAGTTAAATTCTTTGGCCAATAGGGCATTTAAGATGCCGTACTTCGTGCAAGGACTTAAGTCTCACAATGGTATGATCTTTAAAAATTCATATTCATTTAAAAATTAATTATTAATTATTAAGTTATTAATTCATTTAAAAATTAATTATTAATTATTAAGTTATTAATTCATTTAAAAATTAATTATTAAATTATTAACTCATCTAAAAATTAAAATTATTAATTCATTAAAATTATTAACTTATTTAAAAAATTCACCTTTAAAAATTCATAAAAGATTAAACCCATATAAACTATCACAAAAGATTAAACCCCAAACTTCTATGTTAATCGAATAGTCCGTTTTCATCAAATTAAATTACTTTATGCAATTAAATCAATATAATATTCCATGCAGTCTATTTAATTGCATTATTAATAAAATTTCAATATACGAACTTTTTTACTCAGTATTTCTTATGAACAAAAGGCATATTTCAATAAATTTTAATTATTGATTGTATTTCTCTGTGCTCACTTGGGTTTCAACTTAACCATAATATCTAACAGGTATGATTTTAGCAGCTGTCAGTGGCAAGTGCTTCACAAGTGATGTAGAGCTTGACGCAGTAGTTAAGATATGTGTTATAGCTATTCATAGCTTTTCCTAACATGGAGATTTAACTATAGTTTACAAAGGGGATGTCATCAGTTTTGATAAATAGCTAATATAGGTGGTAATTTCAACATCAAAAACCTTTCATATTAAATTTGAAGCCGACGTAATTTTAGAGTTAACTCTCCGTCAAACTTCAAGTTCAGAAGCGATTAGATTTCATGCATAAAGTACTTCATTCGCAGTATAGAAGGGTATTAATAAACTGCAAATTTTATGTGTTTTTAAAATGGGAAATAATTAAATTATGTCATTGATAAGAATTTTTATGATAACAATTTAATTTATATATATGTAAGAGTTAAACATATTTAGGCATCTAAAATGTATTGTAATTTAATAGGATGTAAATGAATAGAATGGAAGAGATAATATAAAAAAAATTAGTGTTATTTCTTGATACTCATTTACTTCAGAGTAACTAATTTAGTTAGAATTATTTGTGGTATTCTTGAATTATTTTTATAAATTTTCTTTTTAATTTAGTTATTACTGAATGAAATGTTGTGTTTATTAAGCGAATTACGTAAACGTTGTTGCAACTCAAAGTGTCACTTTTTTGGAACTGTTATACATTGCTATCACAGCGAATTTAATTTTAATTTGATAGATTAGTGAATGTATGTAAATATGATTAAGCAGAATTAAGGACCTGAGGCAGTGTAGAATGTACCTAAATACACTCTGCTAAAAATATCGGGAAGCATAATTCACACGTGAATATCACATTGTGAACATTCACAAGTGAACGTCACTAAGGCAGGTGTTTCAAAAATGGACTAATGAGCTTCTGTTACTCTTGTGACGCTGAATCTTTGAAACTGTGCATATGAGCGCATGTTGCTGATTATGTTTTATTTTGCATTTGTTTCGTAGTTATAAATGTATGGTGTATAAATTCTGCTATCATTTCAGTAGAAAATCTTATAATGCTTTTATTTATAACTTTATTTAATCATCAACAATTCACTTTCGCGAAGCTTATCACGCACTATTACAGATTATTTTCTCTGCTTTTACTCTTAAAATATTGTTGTGAAATCTTAACTACAGACGTTTTAAATTTAGCTTTTAGATATTGCTTAAATATCACCTCATATTTATTTATAAACACTATTGCATCGTATGTATACGTTTAATCAAAACTATCAGAACTTTATAAGCAATCTTTAGGGGAATGTATTAGCTTGTTATTCAACTAAAGCTTCTTATCATCTTAGAAACAAAGAAAAGATTATTTTAATTTTATTTAATACCCCTTTTTAATTTTTGCTAAAGCGAAGCTTTTTTAATATACCAACAAAAGAAATAGTTTGAATACTAACAAACAGAATTATTAATTACTTAATTAAACTTACCTTGCAGAGAGAAGTTAAAACTTTAAAATTTGCATGGCTAAATAGGGTAATCATTTTAATTGCATTCTTATGTCATTGATTATTAATCAAATAATTGGCAAACAACAATTAGAAGTTCATGTAAAAGCCTTTAATTAGAAATGAGAATCAAGTGACATACGCATAAAAGATTAACAAACCATTAATACTTTAAGATGAGAGTCGCAGGAGGAACGTTTAAGGCTGCAGATCTTGAGCTGCTTTAAATGTTTAAATACAAAGACAAATGACAAGAGTCGAAATAAAAGTCCATTATTTAAAACAAATTACCTTGCGAATTCTTTGCTATGTAAATAAGAATGGAATATACGCCATTTGCTGTCCTCATACATTGGATTATTCATGGAGTATCGAATGAAAACTGCTACTGTAAAAATATATCAACACTACGCAATTAAAAATAAATCAGGAACACTGCACTACTCTGTGATGAACAACTAAAGTATCGTATTTTGTGATTTTAAGAGCCTAGAAAATATAAAAGGCAAGTGTACCCTATAGTACAAAAGCTCATAAGAAGCTTGCACATCTAGATAAGAGAAGCTTTCACAGTGCAGGGTATAAATTTCCGTCTGTATAATTTTTGATTAGACCAATGGAGTTTAACCTATTGGAGCCTCTGACCTATGCAGCCTCAGAAAAGAAGGCCAATATCAGCCCAATCCGATAAAAATATTTCAACAGCCATACACAAAATTTAATGCTTATTAATGATAAAAATGGGAAGTATATCGCTATCATGATGCACAAGAATAAATTTGCTCTTCAGTCGAAAAGATATTTACTAAAATAAAGGTAAATATGCGTATGAAGATCTTGAATTTATGTGAGTATTTAGTCTGGTTTTTCCAATAACAGTGCCAGTATAACTTGCTTGATAGACGAGATAGCTATTGTGAAGAATTCATTCAAATTGTCCATCGCAAACTTTTGTTCTTACTTATTTTTGTATGTGCTATGTACGGAATAAACAATACTCGGAAATATATGCATTTTCAAATCGAGATGTCATATAATATGATTGACGGCGAAGCGGAGGATATTTTTCTTCGGTAAAGTAAAAATTCCAAAAGTTTATATTGCATTATGTTTGGATTGATCTTTCCAATAAAGCCATAAAGCCATATGTAACAAGATATCGCATTATGTATATTATTATACATATTATTATGCATTCATTCCGTTTGTGCATCTGTACGTAACTTAGATGTTTCTTGATAACGGAACAGCAAATATACTGAAATGCAAGAGGTGTTTTCTAAAATCTTGAAAACTATTTTCAGTCTTCCAACAGAACAGCAAAAAATGGGGCATATTTATTACAATTTACACCACCTTTTTCTTTGTTCCGGAGCTAATAAATGTTCTTCTGTCTGTAAAAGATTGCTGCAATTTCATTTAAATTTCCAATGATCTCTTTCTTTTGAACAATATTTATTAAACTGTTATTAACCTTAAAGTCGCTTGCGCAGTTAATTCGTTATAATAAGCCGACGCACCCCATTAAAAGTCATCTAATCGGTTTTAATTTTCAAATTCATTTTCAACTTTTAGTTCAAAGTTTGGTTATAATACATCGGCCGCATCAAACAGCTTTGTGTGTTCGGAGTTGGATTTGCTTGTTTTAAGATCATAGATAAAATGCTACTGTAACCATGCTGATTAAATCTTAAAGAAAGATAGTATCTTATTGAATATAGAACAGGATATTGTAGATAGTAAGGTAGAAAAAAACTAAGCAGCTTTAATGATCTTTTGAATTCATTGCTTTCACTTGAAAGACGGCAGAGTAAGTTACGGCTGAACACAACTGAGTCAGCCCATTCCAAAATGAGATTTGTTGGTCGTATCTGTTAGATCATACCTTTAAAAGATCGCCGTACACATCATATAACAAGATCAAACGTGCGGTTACATTGTAAATAAGATTTTATGTTATTTTTTAAGATTTAGCTTTCCTTCATCGATTTATCCATGGGGTCTGAATTGAAATTCCTCTGTAAAAGTTCTTTAAACCAAAAAGCGCATTAACCATCTCTGAAGTATAAGGAACATTGCATTAGGAAGTATCCATGTTATTAGCCTAAGGATGCTAGAATACGTCTTAAGCTTTCTTATAATAGAAAGAGTAATATATATCTAGGACACATATATAGATTAAGTGTATTTCGAAATGTTAGTCATTGAGAAAACAGCAAAAAGGAAAATTTGTGTTTTACGTCACAAATCATCTTTCAAACTGTCATTTATATTCTGTAATTGTTATTTTTTCTTTGTTTAAACCTAACTTGGAATTGAAACGATTCAGAAATTTTCATTGCTGCGGCAAAGCGTCTTAAAATGTAGTCAAAAGATAGATTCTCAGACCGTTGTCGACAGTACCCTGAACGTTTAAGAAAGGTTTAGTATCGTAAATTACAAATTGTGTGTAGTTCTCAAAAGTAACGCTACAGTCATTTCATAATAATATCCTTCAAGTTTACTATTCTTTTTTTTATTATTTTTTTTAAGTACGGAAAATTTGAAACGTCGTAACTTCTGCAGCAGTGTGTATTAAGTCTATTTGTTATTCTTTTATTATTAATGCCAAGAATCATCGAGAAAGATACATCTTATTTATTACAACGTGTTACTACTTTTTATATATCTATATTTACCTATTGACTTTATCTATAAATTTATCTTGCACCCTTATTAGAATACTTCATTAAATCTTGAGTTCCATTAAGATAAAAAAAAGTATTACACTACTACATGTAACATCATGTTGTTTTATAATAACTTATTTTATTTTGTAAGGCCCTCAGCTGTCTTCGGCTTGGCCACTACTAAGGCCAGAAGTGGTGGTTACTTTATTATGGAGGCACCTAATAGGTGGGTCACCTTTGCCTCCTATGAAGGAACGGACAATTACTGCCATGCCTTCGCCGGGATTCGAGCCCAGGCCCTTTGATATCGCAGTTGGCTCCTCTAACCACTATATTTAACAATTATTTTCATACACATTTCAAAAATACATATTTTAAAAATTTATGTATGTTTTAAACTTGATCATTGAGCAAGTATCAGAAGTTGAATTCTAACGCAATTTTAGAATATCGATTTAACTTTATACACAAGCACAAAATATTCATCTGTATTTTAAGTATTGTATTAATTCCTAAACATCAGTTGCATTCAGTCAAGCAATGATTTTATTTAACTTAGGAATTCATATTTAGAAACTTTAATGTGACCAATAAAATTGAACAAGACAGCTAAGTGAATTCCAATATAAACTAATATTGATTTCGCAAGGCTTAAAAACTTCTTCGAATGATATTAAAATTGAATTTAAATCTTAAAATCTCGCATCGTGTTTCTTGAGACGTCATAAGATAGAAATATATAAATAATCTTGACGTTACAATATCATATTTCTTCCTTTCGGGGGCAAAATACGAAAAAACAGCAGACTGACTGACGAAGCATAAGCGTAACAAAAAATTTTTTCTGATCCCTTTTTATGTATTCAGATTTCAAGAATGGAATTTCATATACAGATGACAAAGTTGAAAAGATCTAGTTTTCTAGAAGCATGAATCCAAAGAAAAATCAGTGCATCTTCGAATTTTTGCTTTTGCTGTTCGGTTATACTCGCTTCTTCTGCTGCCTGTGTCTGAGTCAAGAAATATTTTTGAAGAGAAAAAGTTTTTAATAATATGATAGCTGAAGTGTAAACGGATGTGGAAAAAAGTATTTCATTTTCTTTCCGAATGGCTGAGACTTATAAACTGTTCTCTATAGCGCCATAAGTTTTAGGTCTTGAAACTGTAGAAATGAGTAATAATTTTCAGAATTAGAGACAGGATGAATCATGAGTTTTCTCGAATCTTAATTTTGAGATGTTCTCGATTTTTTGAATCTCTCCAATCCTTTATATATGAACAATAATAAGAATATGAACGTTTATTGAATACATTTATAGGTATACATTTCTGGTCAGTATAAGACACAATATAACTCTTGTTATTTAACCAACATACACGCCATATTTGCGATTAATTCTTCGCAGTTACTGCTGAAAACAGCTGCATTTGTGTGTAAAGTGCGAGTAGTACAAAAATTGTACATTGCATCTCCAGTGGCTGTTTGCCAGCGCAGATCAGTGAAAAGCAAATTATAACGCCCTCTGGCCATGAGAGTGAATAACAGTAAACCCTCGATTAACTAAGATAATACCAGGGACAATGTCTCTAAAGCCTAAATCACGGTTATTCCGAAAGCAGAAAAGCGCTGGAAAGAGGAATAGCCCATAATGTAATTAATGTAAAAATACTATTAACAATGTACATGCATTTTTAAGCAGTTTGATTTGAAAAATAAGTTCATTCTGTTAAGTAAATTAAATCAGCGCTCCAAACAAGAGAAAACTTTACAACATAAAGAACAACGTTTTAATTCATACCACTCTGCATTTCGTTAGGAGTCAATGGGAAACCGAAGATTAACAGCGGTGCACTATTTAATTTATTTTTACGATTAAATAATATATTTTTAATGTAATTTAACAATGCTTATATATCCCAGATTATACACAACTAAATTAAATACTGTTGTAAATAAAAGGAATTCTTAAGTAATTTGATGTAGCTTATTGTTACTGTTATTTTGTGCCTCTTTCCACTCTTTTCGTATATCCCCGTAGAAATTTAGCTTAACCCTAGAAATCTGTAATAGTACTTTTTCTATCATTCCGGAATAAATAAACTCAACTTTCTTAAAGAAAAGGCCCGATCTATCTTACCCATTTAATCAAGAATTTTCTGTATTAAAAGATAGATAGAAATGTAGATTAAAAGGAAATTTAAAATCTGGACTTAATCAAAGAAACGTTTAAAAATACAGATTTTAAAAATTCATTAAAATGATTCAAACGAAAATTAATAAATGAAATACATCATTAAAACTTTATAATTTCGAATTTTATTTTCGCGATATAATTTGATGAAAGTATTCGATTTTTATATCTCATAGAATTCTGTTTATATTATAGAATTTATAGAGAGTTATAATTCGAAAATTGAATAGATATTAACTATAGAAAACCAATACTCAGAAAATTATGCACATGACAGTCAAATCTACTATTAGAAGATACTGTAAGTTCACTGAAATCGCTGCAATCGTATTCATCTTTTAATGAACGCTTTTGCAAGATGCTAGTGATTCCGATATTGGCTACCGAATTCCGAATGCTTCCGAAATTTTGTATTAAAACGTTTAATTTTTTTTTTATTTTGATTCAAAGCTTCGAAAACAACAAAAAATATAAAGATCCGAGCTATCGAATCACGAATCCCTCTCAAGATTCATAGGATTCGAGGATTCGAATGTACGGGCCCAATTCAAAATACGTATTCAAAAATAAATGCATCATGATCACATTTTCAGTAGAAATATGAAAAAGAATATTTTTGCTTCTTGAACACTTTTCTTAACATTATCAAACTCTTCGTAAAATTTCTCAGTTTCGTTTTTATATAATGAAATTATTTTCAGTGTTATTATGAGAAAAAATGCAATCTCTTAATAAAGAACATACTAAGATAGTCATCCTTTCAGATCGGCACAAACAGAAATTGTGCGTAGTCGATAGATACTACATATATTTAGTAAATAATCATGAGCCAAATATACAACTCATTTTTTTAAAATTTAACCTTCCCTGAAGCTTGCACCATTTAAACTATCGATTCCGACTACGGCAGATAAAAATATATATTTATTCCTCACTCCTTCAAATAATCAGCGGAGGATAAGCTTTACCTTCTGCGATATGAGCACACGGGCGAAGGGAAAAAAATCGAAACTACCAAATAACGAAACACTGAGACATATGGCGGCATTCGAAGCATGAAAGTAGAAAAAAAAAGAGGTGGAAACATCGTTGAATCCCGACTCAATCATTTCAAGCGAGGCAGGAAAACTTCAACTCAACTCTTTTAACCGTCGATACCATGTGCGTACGATTCAACTAGTCTGGACCAAACTCCTGTAATCTACTGTAAACACACGTGCCTTTATCAAGAGTTTGTTCTTTTACGCAGTTTATCTTTTTCTCTCGGTTTTTTATTTATTTTTCATGCGGGTTGCAGGGAAGAAAGGAGTTTCCTTGACAACTTGGTGGAATATGTAGTTGAATTCTTACCCCATCTCTTAAGCGTGTCCTGGTTACAAGCAAGCAAAGATTTATTTTCTTTCAGCATTTTAGAAAAGGAATCAGGTCTTGCAGTCTCGCGGTCACAGTCAATACGGGTGAAGATAGCAATGGAATAAATTCTCTTGACCCAGTCGAATTATGTGTTGTTTATGCCAAAGAAGTCCTATTTCTACGAGAAATTTGTTGCGGTATGTAACGTAACAAAGGATTTTAATTTATTAACGAATTTGTTTGCGAATCGTATTAGTGGCGGCTGTGTGTTATTCTATATGTGTACGAATGACTGTCTGTATGTAGCAAAACTCACTGAAACTTCGCATTTAGCTTATTATTATTACATATTTTTATTATTTATGTAAAGTAGTCGTATTTCAGAAAAAAATATTAATACAATTCTTTAATTTATCATTTATATACATATAGCAGAATCCAGGTATTCGACGTTTTTTCTAACATTACATGAAAAACCCATTTCGTATTAGAAATTATTAGGATTGTTAGCTCTATATTTTATTACAAAGTAATTTCCTGAACGTTATTATCATTTCAAGCTAGATCAGGTCAGGACCAAACTAGTGCATTTTCTTCCGGCACTTTAGTAGTAATCATATTAATTAAAATATTTCACATTTTCGGTCTCTCGGTATATAATATATATAGAAATAATCTGAGAGTCGAGAAAAATTTAAACAAAAAGATTTTGATTGAAAATATGTAAATTTGTTCCCTGTAATAACTGTCTCTCTTTGTACTGTTGTCTGTCCGTCATCCATCTGCGGAACTCCAATACTAATACCCAACAATATTCCATCCTTTCACTCTAAACATCTCTTGATATAAATGAACTTTTAGAATTTGCACAAAATATTTCTATCGAGATTCGTGAATTCCATTAGACTTCAGCTTTAAATCCATTAGCAGAAAGGGCTAATGCTTTTCATGCATTCATTTCTTAAAGGATTCCTTGATATCAACAGAGTTGTTGAATTACCTAGATAATGTTTACATGATACATTTTCCACGATCTTTTATGCAGAATTATGGGAATTTAAAAACCTCTACTTCTTTCCTATTACTAGGCTTGATTAATGTATCATGGTTTTTAAAACAAAGACAGCTTTTTGAGAAATATTATTCCCGTTTGTTCAAATGCAGAATCTCTAGAGATCTTCTCATAATTCATGATTAACACATGTGAATTATTTTCACAAGCTCGAAAATATATGTAATCTTTGCGAGAATAATAAAATATAACTTGAGTTTGTCTCTAGGGCCAGTAGGTTTTAAATTCAGGAAGAAATTACATTTCTGGAAATGCTTGTTTTTTAGAGATTTATAAAATTGTTTAGTGATATTTCATTTTTATTATAATTAATACATATTAAATACAGAAGAAAATGAGCATTTTTTTATTTTTACGTATCATGACTAATTCTTAATATTACGTAACTAGTTGTAAATAAAAGTTACAAAAAAGCTATTTCACTACAAGATGAGACAAAGTATTCCTCTGCGCTTTCTACATTTTTTGTAAGCTCATATTGCGCGGATTTTTTAAAAAAGTAAACATTAAATTAAATTATTAATTGGCAGTAATAATTAATTCAATCAATAAGATTTTAACAGTGCACTATGCTTTCAAATATTATTTTAGTAACTATTTATTGAACTGCGTTAATTTATTTTCTATGTTTATTGATACAGAACTTCTCTCAAATGAAGTATTGCCATTTTGAACTTCTGCATGAACGAAAGAGACATCTTTCAGAAAGTCGAAGCTGATACTAGTTTATTGTTTCCTACTTTAGATCTACACTCACGTTTGTGAAAATTGCAACACCAAGAAGGAATCGTCATGATTGAATGCAATTTAATACACAGTTGAGTGGTAGTGGTACAAATAAATGATTAAATGTTCAAAGCAAACAAACAAGAACAAGAGATCAGAATCAGTATTTTGTGTGGCCACCACGCGCCGCAATAAGTGCTGCTACACGACGTGGCATGGAGTCAAACAAAGTTTGAATGTCTGACTGAGGAAGAGCATTCCATATCGTTTGTACGCGTACCCAAAGTTCGTCTGCAGACGCAACAGGACGAGGATCACGAGCAAGACGCCGACCAATGACATCCCACACATGTTCAATTGGCGACATATCCGGGGAACACGCAGGCCAAGGAAGAAGCTGTACCTGCTGCGCTGCAAAGAAGGATTTAACAATCCGAGCAGTATGAGGGCGGGCATTGTCCTGTTGAAATACAGCGCCTGGCAAGCTTTGAAGGAAGGGAACAGCTTCGGGCTGTAGAACTTCACGGATATACCGGTTGCTGTTCAGATTGCCCACAATTCGTAGCAATTGAGATCGTCTATGATATGCTATGGCGCCCCAGACCATAACTCCGGGTGTTCGTCCACTGTGGCGTTCGATAATGCACTCCGGAAGGTGGCGTTCACCGGCATAGCGTCTGACACGAATGCGGCCATCATGGTACCACAAATTAAAGCGGGATTCGTCAGAAAACACGACATGCTGCCAATCAGCACGCCAGTCTCTATGCTGATTGGCCCATTGTAGCCGCAGGCGGCGATGGTCGTGCGTTAGGGGGATCCTGTATAAAGGAGTCCGTGCGCGCAGTCCACACTGCAGCAGACGTCTACGAATTGATGAAGCACACAATGAAACACCTGTAGCTATTGACCACAGTGCTGCCAATTGTCTAGAGGAAGCTGTACGGTCCGTCCGCGCCATGCGGACCAGGTGTCTATCATCGCGAGCTGACGTCACATTTCGGGGTCCACTCCCGGATTTCCGAGTTGTCCGACACTCGTCCGTCCACTGCTTCCAAACGCGCATCACTGTGCTGCTGTTACGCTGCACACGAGAGGCTACTGCACGATACGACAATCCAGCTTCACGAAGGCCGATGATTCTCCCTCGTTCAAACTCTGTAAGTTGTTCAAATCTCGCTCTCTTTCGTCGACGAGGCATAAGTACAGATTGAGTTAACGTTTACCACTAGCAGATAACCACCGATAACCATACACGCCTCGCTACAGCCGTCTATTTATTCGGATCCATCAGCCGTTCAGAGGGCGCTGCTCAGCATACGCATGCGCTACGGATTTGCAATTCTAATCATTTGCATATCATGCGCTACTTTGCATTTCCTGAAAATTTCAGCTCACTCGCGTAAGTCCTTCATGGTGTTGCAATTTTCACAAACGCGAGTGTATTAACCTATGGAATTTAGGTATAGAACTCTTCAGCTCAGTCAGATGTACTGCACGCTTTTTTAATATAAAAAGGACCACCAAGATCTCATCTTTTTAGTTAAATTAATTATTTCTTCTTTCTGATTTTGTTCGCAGATTTAGATGATTTTAGTTGATGAGCGGCGAGGCTTATATAAATTATTTTATTATCAAGTAGAAATTTACTGATTGTTTCCAAAACCGATATAAAATAACATTCATTGTTGCCTTGAAGTACGTAGAACATTAATATTTTTTTGTCTGTTCAGAACTTTGAATAGCGTACGGCTTTGATTCTGTCATCAAAAAGACCACAGGAAGAGTAAAGAGTGATTATAACTTGTAGGACTTAATATAGTCATTGCACTTCTTTTATACACTCTTTGTCATAAAGAGTAAGCATTAATTCAGTTGCAAATTCTTACAGTTTCCTCTCTGTGATCAATTCTGGCCTTTAAGTTTCTAACCTTTTATACCCTAAAGCCTTGTTAATACCATAACACTGTCACGGACCCATTTTGGATTGCATGTTTTGCCAGAACTTCCATGTCGAGGGTCATTTTCATTAAAAAAATAATGAATTGGCTTATGTTTGAATTTATGTATTTCAATGCTATGTTTTACTACATTTTCATAACATATAGTTACAAGTTTCCTTATGAAATCTGTCCTTAAGATAATAATGGAAACAAAATATTAGACAATCTATCTAAGACAATTGTCAAGATAGAAAAGAAACAAAATAAAACATGAAATTAATAAAGTAAGAAATAAAATTTTAAAAATATCTGAGAGCTTTCAGATTTTACAATACGCCCAAAGGGACTTTTTAAAACGTTTCGTGTGTTTTATTAAATACCATATTCGTTGCAATTAAATCATAAAATTCATTTCAACAGCAACATCAGAAAACAATTTTAAAATGTGCATATCTTTCGAATTTCCTATATACAGTCTCGCGAGCTGGAGATAAAAATGTTTCTTTTTCCATACAGTGTTGCCATTGGTCGCTTTAAAATCGTTGAGTTTCTTAATCAAAATTTCGTTAAAATCATACAAAATATTAAATAGATAATAAAACATATTTCAAATTCCAAATTAAGGCTTTCAGATACCCATATTCGGTGGAGAGTTACGTTATTCTAAATTTGATGGCTCTAAGTACCGTTGTTTTATCACAACGTGAGAAACATATATAATGTTACGGATTTCACATTCATTTGGCTATTTATTTAGAATTGTAATTAAAATTGCTTTATATTTCCAGTGCAACGCAGACGATTTTTGAAGAAAAAGCTACGTCGAAAAAAAAGAAAATAAAAATAAAAGAGCGCGTGCATTTAATGTTTAATAAATAAATATCTCGTAATTACTGTTGCCATCCAGAAAATCTAGATTGTTCTACTGACAATTAAAAAGCTTATAAAAGCCGAA
Organism: Stegodyphus mimosarum; assembly: GCA_000611955.2. Lineage (NCBI taxonomy): Eukaryota > Metazoa > Arthropoda > Arachnida > Araneae > Eresidae > Stegodyphus > Stegodyphus mimosarum. The sequence goes on from KK119134.1 coordinate 681,158, forward strand.
TTGAAACACCTCATCTCAGTTGTCGTTGTTGTTGTTGTAGCTGTAAAAAGCGAACTGCTGTTTGTTGACTTAATGCTGTTATTGATTGTAGCGATTTCGCTGTGAGATAGAATTATTTTATCTGTTTTGAACTGAGTTTTTGCTAAACGTTTGGGATATTGTGATATTGGGCGAATATCCCTGAAGAAATATTTCAGCATTTTGATTTATTTCTTGTGAAGAATAAATTTTTGTTAACTTTTTACGACTTGTGCATTCAATCCATAACGAACCCGTACGCACGCAACAATTTTTGGTGTCAGGAATTGGAATTTTGAATGCCGATTACACGAGCAATGGAATAACAATTAATGCAATTTATGGCACCCTTTGCTGCATTTAAAGAAGAACTTAAAGCTGGCCAAGATTCCGTGAAAGAGGAGATGAAAGCTGTTCAAGAATCTGTTAAAGATGAAATGAATTCTGTTCAAGAAAAGATGCGAGAAATCTGTTAAGGAAGAAATGAATACTGTTCAAGAAAAGATGAAGGAATCTGTTAAGGAAGAAATGAATGCTGTTCAAGAAAAGATTGAAGCAGGTCAAGAGGAAATGAAAAGAGAAATTACCAACGTAATCGAAAATAAATTCGAGGCTATGGAAGGCAGAATTGACGCTGTCGAAAATAAAGTTGAACACATTGAAGAAAGAGTTTCTTCTGTAAAAGAAAATAGAAGGAAGAGTTTCTGCCGTGGAGCAACGAATCGAAGGAAGAGTCTCTGCCGTCCAACACCAAATCGAACAACAAATTGATGACAAGGTTTCTGCGGTTGCGAAAGAAGTTGATACTTAAAGAAATTCGTAGCGACGACAGGAAGCAATTCGGATACTTTTAAATTTCTAGCCATGTCTGCGCCTCCCTCTCTGAAGCTATCGACATATGATGGGAAGACCTCCTGGCAAGTATATAAGACACAATTTTCTATAGTTGCGGAAGCTAATGGATGGGATTCCCAAGCTAAGGCGTGTCATCTCGCCACTTCTCTGAGAGCAGACGCAGCGGATATCCTGCAGAGTCTTCCCGAAAACCAGAGACTAGACTTCGAAGCTCTGTCCGGCGCTTTGGAGCTGCGTTTTGGAGAGAAGTGTTTAAAAGATTATAGCAGGCTTCAGTTAAAATCCCGTCAACAGAAGCCTACAGAAACACTCCAGGAGCTCGCCTCGGATGTTGAAAGGCTGTCCCACCTCGCCTTTTCGGAGTGGCCAACAGAAACAAGGGAAATCCTGTCCCTACAATACTTCATCGACGGCATCCGGGATCCTGAAATGCAGAAAGCACTGCGAATGGGTGATGTGAAGGACGTAAAACGCGCTCTAGTGTACGCCATGAAATTCGAGGCAGCACAGCAAGCAACTTTTAAAGATCGCTACCCAGTCAGAGCTGTGCGAGTCCACGAACCAGTGGATCAATTGATGGCTCGTTTAGATGATTTAGCAAGACAACTGAATGCCTTGCAACGGAATATTGGTAACAAGAAACCGACCGTAAAGTGCTGGAACAGCGGTGCTTTAGGACACATGTGAAGGAACTGCCGAACATCCTACAGCACGGGAAATAAGATGAATGGATGTAAACACGCAATTAAACGCCATGAGATGGAAAAGGAGTGACAAGAAACCAAAGTGCTTGAACTTCGGAGCTAAAGGCCACGTACGAAGGAACTGCAGAACACCCCAGAGCAAGGAAAATAAGATAATTTTCCAGCAACGACGGAGGAAGCAAATTAATGATCATATCGAGGAGCGGAGGTTGGCAGATAATGAAAAAACTCTGCTTCAAAGCGCTCAAGATTTCTGCAATGGGTAGCAGCACTAATGGACTATTCATCAATGGGCATATCGACGGAGTTCCTTGCAGTATGATCATTGATACGGGAGCTAATGTTACCATCATTCGAAGAGATTTAGCTCAAACATTTAAGGATAAACTGATTTGGACGCATCCTGTGTTACCCTCGAGACTGCGTCCGGTGAGAAAATCGACATAGAAGGAAAGTTAAACGTGAACATCACCTTTGGAAGTGCCAGCTACTATCACACAGTAATTTGACAGACATTACAAATCCCTGCATACTAGGATTGGACTTTTTAAGGAAATATAATTTTTCCTTAGACTTCAAAAACAACAAACTCTTTTCAGAGCTTGAGGACATGACTATCGATCCTCAGAAAGGATCCTCACGACGATACGCCGACGTGTCGTCTGAAAGATCCTGCTCAGAAAGTTGCCGAAATCATACTGAAATCGAAGAGAAACCCGAGACTACCAACAATTCTCCGGCCCAGATGCTCCTCGGTAGTGATCTTCGTCTGCCTTGTGATCTCTTGTTTGGCCGCCCTGCAGATGCGTCTTCATCGCCTGAGGAATACATCCAAGATGTCCAGGCCCGGTTTGAAGTAAAACACCGTTCTGCACGAAAGCAAGTCAACTTCGCGAAGAAGAAGATGAAGACCCGCTACGACATGAGAGCTACTGGCCGTCGTTTCCATGAACGAGACAAGTTGTCGTTATGGAGTCCGACTCGACGGAATAGACTTTCTCCGAAACTACAGTCACGTTGGGATAGTCCCTACACAGCCCTAAACAGGCTGAACGACGTCGTGGTTCGGATCCGTAAGTCATCGAACTCTAAACTTAAAGTCGTTCATTACTATGGACGTAGTGTACATTCATAGTACGTGGTGTATATAATTGTAAATAGTATAAGACCATGATCCTTTTTGTACACTGCTCGACATTGAAATGCAACACCAAGAAGGAGTGGTCAGAAAGTGATGATATTTGGAAAAAAGACAGAGACAGCAAGCAGCAATAAATGATATTTATTTCAAAATGATAGCCAGAATACAGAGCGAGAAGTGCGTCGGCTCAGTAGGATGTAGGACCACCGCGGATAGCGATGCACGAAGAAACACATCTAGACATAGAGTCAATAAGAGTGCGGATGGTGTCCTGAGGGATAGCTCTTTATTCCCTTTCAACCATTTGCCACAGTTCGTCTTCTGAACGAGGCAGGGGCAGAGTCTGCAAACGGCGTCCAATTACATCCCACTCATCTTCGATTGGTGACAGGTCAGGAAAGTACGGTGGCCAAGGAAGCATTTGTATACCTTGCAGAGCATGTTGGCAGATGCGAGCACTGTGTGGTCAGGCGTTATCCTGCTGCAAAATTGCATTAGGCAGCCCCTGAA
>KK119134.1:688328-724346 GCA_000611955.2 Stegodyphus mimosarum
AACAATTAGTTAGATTTGCCTTACAAACAAGCCGCAAATTGGGTAAAATATCCTTTAAAAGTGACTAATATGTTAAAGAAAATGGAGAAAGTTCTTAAGATTTGCAGAAGATTTAGTGAGAACTGGAAATATAAAGAATAAAATTTATTTATCTACTCAATCTAGCTATTTATGTAGCTACTGTTTCATCTCGCTTTTCGTGTACTTATATATATGAGGTGGAAAAGTCTGGGGAACAGCCAGTGTGTCAGGCTGTGACGCAAGATGACCGGTCATCCATACTTTCCTGCAGCTCCTTTTTTCCGCCCTCCAACACCGGGGCATTTCAGGAGCCTTCCGCCTAAGTGGTCCCGATTTAGCAACTTCCTAATGGTCACTTTCGCTCGTTCCGGTTCGTTCTCTCCCGGTCATGTTAGGAACCCTTTGTACATTTATCGTTGTTGGAATGGAACGAAAAACCAGCATAAAACCTTTTCTTCCCTGAAAATTTTATTTTACTTTTCTGCTGCCTCCTCCTTCTTTTTTTATGTTACGTTACATTTCATACTTTTCAGAAATAACCACCGGGGTTTCGTATTTTATTTTTGAGTTTTTTTTTCCTTACTTTCGTTTTGTCACTTCTTTTTGGATGTTTGCTTTTGACGAGTTTTCTTCTTTTATATTTGTTGGATGCAGAGAAGTAAAGATCAAGAAAATGTTGAAAATATCTTCTATAAAAATAAACGCCATCGACTTTTAGTTGAAATCTTCAATTTTAAATGTTGGCAAATTTTATTTTAGGGCAACTGAAAAATTTCAGGCATAGTTTTATGAACAGTTGCATGAAATTTTCAAAATACCAGGTATATTATAAATTTAAGAATAATATATTTTGCCATTTTGGTTCAAAAACTAGAGACAGCCTTTTCATCGTTTAAAAACTTTATAAATTTTAGTGTATGCGTAATATTTCATTTCCTATGATTCTGAATTTATTTATTGTAAATTATAAAGAATATCATTGGTTAGAATTTTTATCATCATGAACCGATGGAAGAAGGAAAAATGGCGCTGAGTAAAGCAGTTATAAAATTTTAAAAAATTTGGTTTAAAATAGACGTTAATGTGGATATTAATGACGTTTTTCATTTTGGTCCTTTCATTTTACAAAGACAGTAAAACATGCCATGGTGATTACTTACTGTAGACGACTAGCTCTAAAAGTTACCAGTATATTTCTTAGAGCAAATGCAAATAAAAACCTTTACTGAACAACAGATTTTTGAGGAGAACTTTTATAGAAATTATCTGGTGTCGTGAATGACCATTTCAAAGCCGTTTCAGTTTAATTGATTTTATTAATAAATTAAATAAGTAATTTCTGAACTTGTTCATACAGTAGCTACTTTTATCGTACTAAATTATCCACAGGGGATTTTCGCTTTCTTTCCCAAAGTGGGCCTAAAATGTAATGCGCAGTGTACATGCATGTGTAAGATTAAGGAACATGAACGTGAAAATAATGCTTCAGGGTACCAAAAGCCTGAATATGAGAGCGTAGTAGTGACTATTTATTAATTATATAACGCATTTTATTCTTAGATCTTGTAGAAAAGAATGCATTATTAAATGGGAAATATTATTAGTTATGGAATGTTTTTTATGTAAAGAAAGACAAATAAACGTGACTAAAATGCAAATAAGTGCGGTGGTTAAAGAAACGAAAAAATGAAATATCCCTGTTATGAAACATGAAAGATACCATATTAATGGTTGGGTAATCAAACGAAAACGTTTGGTTTGACTAGTTGAACACGGCAAAGAACTTATGGGTCATTTCCCTAAGAAGAGGGATGCCGCAGTGAAAGGCTTTCAAAAAGAAACAGGTTTCTTTTCATGTGAAATGTGAAAAAACTATGCAAATACTCTGCTACCGCGATTTCGTCTGATGTTCGTCACGGATTAAGCCCAGGTCAAATTGCCGGTTGTCAGAGGTCTTATCCACTGGGACATAGATGGACCTAGAGATCGAAGTAAACTTAGTGTTAATAAAATGATTTCAACAGCAGATAGTTTGAATTCATATTATTCTGGAATGTATTCAACATGTGAATTAAATGTGCTTTAAAATAATTTGCAGTCAGTTTATAGACAGCATCAACTTTATTAACGCTTTCAAGTGGATAACGGCTTTAAATTTAGATAATTAAATTAGGACTATTAAATTGGTTTTTAAATCTGTTGTGTTCATTTTCTCAGATGCTGGATTTATATCCTGCTGCAATTACATGTATGAAGAAATCAGTGGAACAAATTGAAGTTCTTCGTGAAATGGTTTCCAATACGAAACTAAAACATCAGAAATTCCTGAAAATTTTGGTTTATCAGAGACTTAAATGTTTCAAGCTGTTGTAAGACAAGAAAGAGTGACTTTAACCCATATCATACCAAGCATTGAAAACATTAATATTTTTTAGGAATTCTTAAATATGTGCTTCTCTAAGTCTATGTATTCATATAAAACCAAGAAAACTTACAAAAATTTTAATAGTTTGATCAATACAGCCTGTCCTAAAAATAGGACAATGCTATAATCCACTGTTAATCATTCTTACTTCTAGGAATGGGGGAGAAAGCACCTTATGCATAGTCCAACATTATATTTTTAACAGATAGTTGTTCGTTTTACTCCGCAGTTTTTAGCTGGCATCTCCTTTTCCTATTTTCTGGGGTTTCCAGAAAAACATGTTCATTTTGAAGCTTTAGAAAATCTTTATTAACCTGTTGAACACCCAGTTTTCTGCATGATGATTTTCTTGGAATAGAGAGTTCCAAATAAGCAACTGTTATATGTCTTCGAAAATCAAGCAGGCTCAGACTTATATCGCTAAATAACTAATTGAGTTTCCATGGAGCAACAAATGCTGTTTCGAACGCATTAACAAATAAAGGCTTTCCTTGAATTGAAGTAACATAAGCTCATGCAAGATTATCAAATAAGTCTACTCCGTTTGTATATTTATTGTAGGATGTAATGCACACTGGTACCTTTACCTGTTTTCTGCCACCTTTTACTCTTCTTTGTAGGTTGATACACTTTTTGTTTCTCCGAAATTGGTAATACTGAAACAACACGATTATCATTCTATCGAACTATTGCAACTTCATTTTTTAAAACAAAACTGTTATTTTAACAGCCGCGTTCCATTTTCGACATTGTTTTAGAGGGTATAAGTGGGCATTTAGTCATTCTATGTTCTCTAACTGTACCTGTAACGAAGAAGTTTTTATTTTCAGGAACGGATAATAGTTCACGGAAGAAATTATCCATATAAATCTCATGTATCTCAGGGTTTGTAATTATTGACAGCTAATTCTAGACAACTGTATGAGACGATAGCTGTTTCACGATTTTCTTAGGAAGTTTCTTCTTTTGTGTCTTCCGATTTTTATTCTTCTGCGCATTTGGAGATTTCACTGTTTGGCTTTTAGACATTGCTGCATTTAATGTCATGCTATCGATGGCTGCAGCTTCTGTTTTAGTTTGCTTTGCACCTTGGTAAATTATAATATGTCACGGCAATCCACTGTAGGAAGTTAGCATCCATAATTTATAACCGTTGAACGTCTTACATCCATGCGTTCCAAAGTATCTGACCACTTTTTCTTCAATCCATAAAAATTTCGAACATACTCCGAACTGTTAAAGAGCTCTGCTTAGCAGATCATAAAATGGACTCACTTTGAAATACCGCTCAAGTCAAGTTGCAAATTATCATTAAAACCAAGATATTTTTTTATTTTGCATATCGCTTCCTTGGCACTGCTTTGCTTGCAATTAAGGTTCCACTGTCAGGTGCATCTTTTTAATACATCTTCTCTTGAGGTAAAATATATTGTTATGGATTTTGTATTTAGATAGTTAATTTTGGTGGAATTATAATTAAAATTGTTGTATATCCCCGTGCAATGCAGTGCGAGACGAATTTCAAAAGAAAGCTATGTATGAAAAGTAAAAATGTAGAAACACTTGCATTTAGCATTGAGTAAATGGATATCTCAGTAATTTGTACTTAAATTGAATAAATACAGTTGACCACTATGTTAGCTGTAACCGTAATTCCATCCTCTTATTGCTTTCCAGAAATCTCGAGAAGTAGAAACTACTGGAAATTTTCTCGCGCCGGTTGAAAACTATAAAAGGTCGATAACAGAGCATTTTAGTTAGTTTTTAGCGCCCTAGAGCACACTATGACAAGACAACTGGCAAAAAGCTTGCTATATATGAAAGCTAGGCTCGGTATATAGAGGAAACTGGAACTGCCTTTAGTTAGTTGCTTAGTTACTGCTGCTGAGAGTTGTAGTTCCGCCTGACTGAGATAAATCGGAATTAGCTTTCTCTTTAGTTACGCATTGCATTGTTTTGAATGTTAACGTTTTTAGTAATTTGAAGTATAACTTCTGATTATACTACGTGATACTATGAACACTTATACGAATCTTTTGATAACAATAAATTTTATTTTCCTATTATCGGACTTGTGCATTCAATCTATTATGAACCAGTACGCGCAGATCACATTTTGGTATCAGAAGTGGGGTTCGATCCCCCGCCTACTAGGTGGGCCACTTGGTGAAGTACTCTATGACAACGAGGATGTATTTGTTGCCATGACCAGTTCGTGGCAGAGTCCAAGGATGTCAAAAACGATACGTTCGAAAGGCACTCCTACATTGTAACGTTGTAGCATCCTGTAGGAAAAAAAAATCCCAAAAATGTGTTGCGTGCGTACGGGTTCGTAATAGATTGAATGCACAAGTCCGATAATAGGTAAATGAAGTTTATTCTTATCAAAAGAAATATATCAAACCTCTGGAATTTGCCTCAGAGATATTCGTACACACATGTGTTCACAATATCACACCGTACAATCAGTAGTTATACTTTAAACTACTAAAAACGTTAAAATACAACACATTGCAGTGCATAACTAAAGAAAAATCTAACTCCGATTTATCTGAGTTCACGCAGACTGCAACTCGCAGCCACAGTAACTAAGCAACTAACGAAAACGCTCTTTCTCCGGCCTTTTATAGCTTTCAACAAGCGGGAGAAATTTCCAGTATTTTCTGTTTCTCGATATTTCTAGAAAGCAATAAGAGGATAGAATTTTCGGTTACAGCTAACATAGTGGTCAATAGATTTATTTATTTTAAATAAATAGTACCGAGATATCCATTTACTCAATGTTAAATGCACGTGGCCCGGTATTTTTACTTTCCCGGCATAGCTTTCTCTTAAAATTTGTCTCGCGCTGCATTAAAGGAGAAATACAATTTTATTTATAGTTCCACTAAAATTATTAATCTAAATACAAAATTCGTAACAATATGATAACCACTGCAGAAGGGAATTGCTGTAAGTTGCATCATTTCATTGATACTTATTTTCAAAAACATGATTATTTTTCTCTCTGGAATATTTAATTGATTCCTCAACTGTTAACTCAAACAATTTCAAAGAGATTAATTCAAAAACTCCAATAGGAGATTTACCAGCAACAAAATCTTTAACGGTTTCATTTAACTCATGAGGAAGAGCCTAGGTAATAATGCATTTTGCCGTCGTCCTATTTTTAGAACAGTTAAAAATGCAAGAAAAATGTATCTTTTAGGTAAAATATTTTTATAGTGTTTTTTGCTGATATAAAAGTTTGGAATATTATCTCAGTAAATGTATACGTATGCTTTTCTTGGAGCTCAAATTTTAACAAATCTGTTCGTTGAAACATCAGGAAAAGAATCTGTAAACATCCCCATTTTAAAAAAATAATAAAAAATATCTAAATTAATTCTGACTTGCGATAAAGACAAATATATAGTTAAATGACTCTTAAATAATAAATCGGCTTTAATTTGAATTAAATTCTTTCAATGATTTTATACACCATTTATGTGTGCTGTTCTATTTTTAGGACAATGAAGATATATGGATTAAATATTTTTACGAATATGTTATATTTATTAAATATTTTTTTGGATTTATATAGATAATTGTAGCAGAATTATAATTAATATTGTTGTAGTACCCCATGCAATGCAGCGCGAGAAACATTTTAAGAGAAAGCCGTGCCTGAGAAGTAAGAATACAAAGAGCACGTGCATTTAACATTGAGTAAATGGATATCTCGGTAATTTGTATTTAAATTGAATAAATATAATTCATCACTATTTTAGCTGTATCTGTAATTCCACACTCTTTTTGCTTTTCAGAAATCTCGAGAAGCAGAAAGTACTAGAAATATCTTGCGTGGCCGGTTGAAAACTGTTTAAGGCTGAAGACAAAGCATCTGCTCTCAGTTGCTTAATAATTGCCGTTGCTAGTTGTTTAGTTTGGTGTGAACTGAGAAATCTGAATTAGCTTTCTCTTTAGGTACGCTTTGCATTGCGTTGTGTTTTAACGTTTTTAGTAGTCTGAAGTATAACTACTGATTATACTGCGTGATATTGCGAACACTTTTACGAATACCTCTCGAGAAAATTCCAGCGTTCTGACATATTCCTTTTGATAAGAATAAATTTTATTAACCTGTTATCGAACTTGTGCATTCAATCTGCTACGAACCCCTACACACGTATCAAGTTTTTGATATTGCTTCATGTTTGTTCTACCATTTTTTATGCAAGCGTCTTGTATACTTTTATAGCATAATTGAAGTAATATTTCTGTTGAGGATTCATTTTCTTATTTTATGATAATTTTCGTTGACTATATCTTCTTTCGTTAGGAGTGTATATTTATTGCATCTACGTGCAAAATCTCAATATCATTCCGTATCTTCATTAATAAATTTTTACCTAATGAATGTATTAGATTGACATCCATAATTTTGTTCAATTAATAAAATAAGATAAATTATTTCAATCTCTGGCTTTTGCAATTTCCTTACTTTTGGAAAGACTTGTATTTCTATCTTCACAAATGCACTTGGAAGCCCCATTTTGAAATTCGAATTTGTTTTATTATCTGTTTCAAATTTTGTAAAACTTTAACGAATTTTTTATGGGAATATGTGGTGGGAATTGATTTTTTCTTTTTTCCCCTCTGATGAGTGGTCTCTTCGGATCTCCTGGCGGTAGATCTTGTCTTTTCCTTTTATTGTGAGGCAGACTAGTTCTTTGTACATCGGTAGTCGACGACGCTTGTCTGTAAACTCTTGGTTGTTTCGATTTTTGATCTCTTCCTTCAGCTTCGGCAGGCCTCTTCTTTCTTTTCTTGACGGGTGGTCTTGTTTGTGTTTTTCGCTCAGTCTGCCACCTCCTTGAAATATCTCGCCGCTGTCTGCTGCGAGATTTTGTGACGACACGGCGATGCTTGTTCCCAGCCGGGACGTTTGTTTCACCGTTAAATTTTTTCTGCGTTGGATCTTCCACACATTGAGGTATTCTTTTCTCCGGAATTCTTCGGTTGGTTTGGGAACTTGTAGCTTCTTTCGTTCGTTGCTTTGTTGCGGGTGCTGAACTTTGTGGTCCGGTGAGAATTGTCTCTGGGGAAGCGGCCTCTTCTAAATCGGCAGCCTGGAAGAAATCATGTAAGACATCGAAATGTTTACGTTCATAATATCTTTTCAATAGATCCGGACTAGCCTTTATTCTTTCTCCCGAATCTGTTTTTAAGTAGATTACCGCTCCAACGATTTGCTATACTACATAAGGTCCTTCAAATGTATGGGCGAATTTTGATACGACGTTTACAGATGCACTAGACAGAGTGAATTTTCTTTTCAACACCTTATCCCCCACTTTAAAATCTGATTCACGGCGTTTTTTGTCATAGCAAAGTTTTTGCCGCTGTCTTTCTACATCTGAATTTTTTAAAGCTTCATCAATCAGCTTTTGAATATTTGCCTGTTTAAATTCTGGCTCTCGCTCTTGAACAAAAAAAGTTTGTCTAAAGGAGTCAACATCTTCCTACCCAGAAATAATTCAGCGGGCGTTTTACCCGTTGTATTATGCTTGGCAGTTCTTAAAGCATAGGCTAGTTCATCAACGCAGCCATCCCAGCGTTTATGATAATTTTTAACATAACTTCTAATTATTTTAACAATGTTTTTATTAACTCTTCCCGCGATATTTCCTTATGGCCTGTACGGGACCATTTTCATATGCCGTATGCCCTTTACACAGCCTTTTACACAGGTTCTCAAAAATTTGACTAACATATTGCCTACCATTATCGCTTATTACTTTGAACGGAAACCGTATTCTAAAATATACTTATGTAAGAACGTATCTGAAACTATTTTAGCTGACGCTAGTTTTAAAGGAATTATTTCTACCCACTTAGAAAAATGGTCTGCAATGACCAAAAGATATCGGTTTTTACTTAACTCGCTTTAGGGAAAAGGGCCAAGAAGGTCTATTCCAAGGATCTCATTAGGAAAAGTCGCGCGAATACTATTCAGATACCCGGCCAGGCTATAATTAACGTCTTTAATTAATTGACATACGCTGTTACTATCTTCTGTAGTTGCGGAAAATATACCTCTTCGCGTACTCTACGCACCGTTTTCCTTATACCCAAATGACGCGCTATGGGGCTATCAGGAAGTTCCTGCAAAATACTCAACCGTAGTTTGGCGGGGATGGCTGGTTTGTGTTCGTGATTTTCGTTTGTTGATTTAGTATACAACAACAGATTTTCTATGATCTCGTAATTTCGGACCCTATTTCTAATTGTAGCAAGATCTACATGTTCAAAATTATCTGGATCCTTTATAAGAATAGATATCACCGAAATCTGGATCCTTCGGCAATCCAGCTATTATTGTTTCACGGGAATGTAAAACTTCAGAAGTTAACATAGCACATTTTATTTTATTCCCATTTCCATCCAGTTTAATTTTTGACAAGGAGTCCGCCACTGTATTTTCTTTGCCGGGAGTATGCTTAATTATTAAGTTGTATTCTTGTAACTTTAAGGCCCATCTAATTAATCTAGGAGTTAAATTCTTTCCAGAATATAATCTGCTTACGGCCGCATGTTTAGAGTAGATTGTAACTGGGGATTTTCCGAAGTATATGCTAAACTTCTGAACTGCCATTAACACTGCTAACGTTTCCCTTTCTGTTGAGGTATAGTTGAGTCTGACCTAGAGTTTTGCTAAAGAATGCCAAGGGGTGCCCTTTTTGAGTTAAAATTGCACCCACGGCGTAATCTGACGCATCCGCCGCGATTTCCAAATTCTCGTCCCCTTCCGAGAATTTTAACACTGGGGCATTAATTAAAGCTGCTTTCAATTTTTCGAAAGCGGTGTTTGCCTCCGCTGCCATGCAAACTTGGATTTCTTTCGTTTTAACACTAACAAAGGTTCAGCAATATCGGCAAATTTTTGGATAAACGAACGATAATATGAGCCCATGCCAATAAAGGATGAAAGATTTTTCGCAGTATTTGACGGAGAATAATTTTTAATTGCTTTAATTTTAGAATCTTCCGTTTCGATGCCTTTAGCTGAAATTTTGTATCCCAAATATCGCAATTCCTTAGTTGTGAATTTACATTTTGCGGCATTATAGCTTCTTTTAATAATGAAAAAACTTCGTGGAGGTCTTCCACGTGTTGTTTAATAGTGCCACTAGTTATAATAATGTCATCGAGATAAATGAGAGTGGATTTTCATAGGACGGGACGTAAAATTATGTCCATAGCGCATTGAAAAGTTGATGAGGTCCCGCAAAGTCCAAACGGCATGCGTAAAAATGCATAAGTACCCGATTTTGTAATAAACGTGGTTTTATTCACGTCTTCTGGTTTCATGGCTATTTGAAAGTAGCCTCAAGTAAGATCAAAAGTGGTCATTTATTTTGTAGACCTAATTTTCCGTATTATTTCTTCTATTACCGGTAAAGGGTAAACAGGGAATTTAGTCATGCTATTAAGTTTTCTGTAATCGATCGCAAAACGATAAGCTTTTGGATCCGAAGAAGGGAAGTTATTTCTCTTTCTGCATAGCACAACTGGACTAGCATATTCACTATTGATGAGAATAATTATTTTATCCCTCAACATTTGTTTTATGCGTTGTTCTATTATTGTTTCTTTTTCCTTATCCTCGGGTTTTGCTTTACAAGGTTCGCTTGATTTTAGTTCTACCGCATGGGTGACAATTTGTGTATTCCCTAGCTTCACCGAAAATAATGTATTAAATCTACTTACAAGTTGTTCCAGCTTGGCTTTTTCAACTTGTTTGAGATGTTGGAAATCTATGTCAGGTATCTTTACTTCTTCCACCAGCTTTGGCACCATATCCAAGACAATAGTTTTCGGCGAAATTTATTGTGGCGTTCGCCGAGCTGAGGAACTCTGCACCTAAAATGACAGGGTTTTGCAAGTTTTTGACAACAAAAAATAATACTTTTAAAGTTTCATTTTTTACCTGAACGTTCAGTGATAGCTTTCCGACGCATTCACAAACTTTCCCTTGTGCGGCGACAATGTCTGTGCTACAATTTTTAAACAATCTTATTCTTCGGAAATTTCGATAGTAGAAGTTGTGGCTTACAAAATTTCCTTCCGCGCCGGTTTCGACGAGTGCTTCCACGGGTACATCGTTTAAAAGAACCTGGATTACCGGTAGTTGGGAATTGTTTACTACCACGGTATTTACATATAAGTTAGAGGGCTTTTGCGATGCACACGGGGTCTGAACCCTCAATTTCTCAGACCCCTTTATTCGTTTAAACTCGTTTTTCTTCCTGATGCTTGCTGGGTGCGTTGGCGGTCTTTGGCTTTACAGTTTTTATTCTTGCTTGTTGCCGGCTTGGTAGGAAAACGTTTTCCTCCATTGTATTTGTTTCTCTCTACGGCCGGTTGTTGGGAAAAGTGCTGATAGTAACCTTCAGTAGGAAATCTGGAATTTTCGGCTATCCGCCGGTTCTGAAACTTTACGGCTAATTGAATAATTCTTCCAGCTTTCGTGAGTTCTTCATTTCAACGAAAGCTTGTACTGCGGGTACTGTATCTTGGTAGTATAATTTCAATTACTTCATTATCATGCTTCCTTCCTTATAGCATATTCACTAGTTTGACTTTACACAGGATAAATTCGGTAAGGTGTTCAACGTTTCGTTGATAAAAGCTGTACAGCTCGGCTTCCAGCTTCGCACGATCCTTCACGATTGGGAAGGCCTTCAGGAGTGCCGCTTTGAAATTCTCAAAATTGTAGGTGAGGCTTCCGACTTCCCCGAGTAAGAATTTTCCAATCCCTTTCCGCCATGATTCCTCCTGTCCTCGGAGGGCACTGGAGGCGATGGCTACTTTTTGCCTTTCTGGTACTGGATGCAACTGAAATTGCGTTTCAAGCGATTCAAGGAATGAAGTGACGGAGTTTTTACCGTCGAATACTACTGCTGGCTTGATAACTCCTCTCATTGTATGTATTAAAAAGCCAAAACCATCCAATGGGCTTGTCGCCATCTGGTCTACGGCTTCTGCCTCTTGTAGGGATGATTGCCTGTCTTGATTACTGGCCATTGGATTCGAGTTAGAAATTCGGGCGCCAGTTGTAACGTTCTACCTTCCTGCTGTGTAGAACTTTGAGAGATAGTGATTGCACTGACGAAGGGTTAAAACTGCTCTTTATTAAACTCTTTAACTTATTTGCAATGCGTTAACTTGACGCTAACATACTACGCCTCAACTTGACGCTAACATACTACGCCTCAACTTGGGCGGTAACTGAAACTGTATGATCAAACTTTAAATAAGGGATATTCACAAATAGTAGGATTACACTACAGGGCTCATATAATCCTGTATCCTAGTGGCCGCAAGATAGTCGCGCTTAAGCCACGTTAAAACCAGTAGTACTGCTAAACAGAAGTTTGCGTATAAGCACGCACGGCAATATCCCGGACTCAATCTGTCTCTACTGGAACGTCGGTATTTAACATATATATTCTTCTACTGGTAGAATTTACATTTCTTGCACGCGGTACTAAATTTAAATATTCCGGCACTGACAATTAGGGGAATGAAGGAAAGTAACTTAAAATTACAGGAAAGTAACTTAAAATTAAAATTAACGTGTTATTTAAATAAATATAAATCCCTACAATTTAATTTCTTTAAAAATGACACAGGGCGATAATATTTGGTGGAAACAGCTTGAAAATTGATACAGCCGTTTATAGTGGACTGCTGATAATTACATTTCAAGACTAATATGTCATTCAGGCTAAGGTTTTTTTGGGCAACTGGTTTATTAACGTAACTAACCTACACTGTTTTTATAAATGGATATAATTTTTTATAATAGTCTACTTGGCAATGGTCGTCAATTATTCTCTTTATGTCAGAAACCATTTTTTAAACTGATAATTAATTTTTAAGTTTCCTACAGTGCACTTATTCATTAAAATTAATAATAAATTATTATAATATTTATTTTAACAAATAAATATAATATAATAAATTAAATATTTCGCACTTCAATTTCTGTAGGATCCCTGAATATGATCTCAAATTTTAAAATTAAATGTTTGATCAATTTCTGACGTAGGTAGTAAAACATTTTGCGTTTTATATTTAAAATACGTATAGATATTTACTAAATACATCTACCTGGTTCGGAGAGCATCTACAAGTGTTAGATTTCGTACCGTCTAATTAATTTTAATTTTTTTAGTCCAAAGGGATTTAGTCCCGAAGGACTATTACTTTCGTTTTGCGATTTTGCGTCGATTCACTCTGAATGCCCGTTTCACTTTTCAAATTGTTGCCACTAAATGTTATCGCTCTGCATTAAATTTTAAAAAAGGAAAAATCTGCATAAATGTATGCATGTTTCTCGCATTGTGATAAAACCTAGAGCCATCGAATTTTGAATGACGTAATCCTACTGCGAATATGGGCATCTGGAAGCCCTAATTTTGAATTTGAAATTTGCTTTATTATCGATTTTATGTTTTGTAACATTTCAACGAATTTCTGATTAACAAACTAAATGATTTCAAAGCGAGCAATGGCAACACTGTACGGAAAAAAAAACATTTTTATCTCCAGCGCACGAGACTTACGGAAATTCTAAAGATATGTTCATTTTAAAATGATTTTGCGATATTGATTTTGAACTGAATTTTATGGTTTGAGTACGTAGTACATGATATTTTATAAAAAAAGGTAGCACACGAAACGTTAAAAAAACGCGCCTTTGGACGTAATTTAAAATCTGAAATCTTTCAGATTTTAATTTTCTTTTATGGAATTCATTTTTATACTAAAAATATTCTAAAGATAAAGTAATAAGACAATTTTTTTAATTTAAAATTATCGCGTGATGGATCTTTTCCTTATTTAAATCATTTTCGTAGCTTTAGGTACGTGTCTTATGATCAACGGCAGTAAGTAATAAACAGTATATTTTATACAGAC
The DNA here is from genome assembly GCA_000611955.2 of Stegodyphus mimosarum. Lineage (NCBI taxonomy): Eukaryota > Metazoa > Arthropoda > Arachnida > Araneae > Eresidae > Stegodyphus > Stegodyphus mimosarum. The sequence goes on from KK119134.1 coordinate 701,743, forward strand.
GGATTGCATTTATATATGTCTGTGTTAGAAATATAAAAAGATCAACTCAACGGACAGATATGTCCCTGCATTGAAAGGCGTATGCGTCATGCCCAAGAAATCTTGATTCCCGTTTTTTAACAACACTGTAAATGATTCTTATATGCAGATTAATGAAATTTGAAAATGCCGTTGGATTACGCAAATGAAGATCAACAATGATAGATGGAAGAAATTTGTAATTCGTATAGACACATGAATGTTTTATCTAGAGATGGTATCGAAATCAGATTTAGTCGTATATTTTTCTTCTTTCTGAATATAGCTGTTTTAAAATTTAAAACTTAATAAGAATTATAAACATTAACATAAGTTAATAGATATAGTACATATATAAATGTATAAAAGGGTTGCTTATTTCTGCTACGTAATACAAATGAAACTTCAAGAATCAATCAGGAAATATGCTTATTAGTAGAAAAAACTGTCACGTCAAGCCTGCCATTGATAAAAAGACAAAGACATAAAACTCGTATAACACTAAAACTTCCGGGAGAATATTTGGAGAAACTTCTACCCAAGGTTCACATTTGATTCCCATCTGTTGACTTCCAACATCAAGATTCCAGCTTCTCTTTCTTTAACACTGTATAATATCCCTTTCTTTCTGAGAAGTAGGAAAATTCTTTAAAGAATAAATGCCTATACGGAAAAAATGGTGGACATCTTCGAGATTTGATATCTCTTGGGAGAAACAGCAGATCGTGACTGATTTCTTCTATTTCAAGAACGAAAGAACAGTTGTACATTTTTTTCCAACATCTATAACAGGAGGTATTAGTTTTATACTCCAGATACAAATAATAGGCGATAGAAAATAAACGGAAAACATTTTTCTAGGTAGGCACGTTCACTATATAAATCAACAAACCAGCAGTCCGAAAATATATCTTTTATTCCACGGCGCTTTTGTCAGTGACCGCTATTTTTATGCATGAGTGCCGAGGTTTGAAATACCAGTCCCTATATAATTCTTAAGGATCGTATTTTTGAATGTGATGCGACTACTTAAATTAGTTGTGTCTTTAACATTTTGTTACGACACAGCTAATGGGTTTTGTATGATCCAGCAAATGAATCTTTTAATACAAAAATAACATTTTATTATTTTTGTATTAAAAGACCCATTAGATGGATCCCTACACCAGTGATCAATGAGCGGTTTGAGTTTTATAAGATATTTTTTAACAGCCGGGAGCTTTATTTAATAGCCAATTGCCTTGCGTCACTAGAAGGCGCGAAAGTTGTAGCCATTTTATTATGAAAGTACTTAGGCTGCCACTGTTGCCTCGTATGAAGGAACAGACAGTTACAAACAAGCCTTCTTCGGGATTCGAACCCGGGCCCATCGCTACAGCAGTCAGTCACTAACCACTATAGCGGCAAATTTACAAGATATACAGGGTGTCTCAAAAGGTCTTTGTCAAACTTAACATGCTTGTCTGTTATACCGTGGCAAACACGATTTATGTAGGAACTTGTATCCGAAATGCAGACGGTGACCGCTAAAGGGCAAAGTTCGCAGGCGTTAAGGGGTAGAAAGAAATTCCAAAAAAAGGTGTTAATATGATTTTTATTAAAAACATGGTTAAATCACAGATGTTCAAAATTCCTTCCGTTCGCCACACTGAATAGGTCACAACGTTGACGCATGGATTCACGAACCAGTTCAAATTGCGCAGGGGTGTCACGGACACGTGTCACCGCTTCCACGATACTGGCAACGAGATCCATGTGCGATGTTATGGTCGTCTCTTATTATGTCATGTGCTTATTATGTCTTATTATGTCTCTTGTTATGGTCATGTGCGATGTTATGGTACTTTCAAACCGTACCTGCTTACATCGTAGTACTCCAGTTATCCGAAGCTCAGTCATCAAGAGTTCACACTATCTGAATTGATCATTGTATTCTTTCGAGTTCAATACTTTATGTTAATTTATTTACACATTTTCAATGCTTTGGTTTATTTAATACCAAAAACTGAAACAGTTTAGTATCCATGTATATGAGACGTTTATTGACTTCATAATTAATATTAATTTCAGATAAGCTAATAAGTATGCCTTGTTACTTAATTCAATAAACTATTATTAAATATCAAGAACAGGATATCTAATTCGTTGGGCAAACAGAGAGCTCATAAATATGAATGAAAAAGCAATGACTTTTATTAACCGAATTACAGATTGTCGTTAACTTTTTTCTTTATGAACTATAAATATTATGATCTGTTACCATTTCTCGCAATGGATTAGTCTGCCCTGCGTAATGGTTGTCAAATTAATTAATTAAAATGCATTTAAACTACAGCCCATCCCTCTTTCTTGCATGCGTTTATATGATTTGTGTATTCTTGAAGAAAATATTACCCGCTAAATACTTAGGGAAATATCAAACATGCATTCGCCATTCAATGTTGCTAAATAAAAGTATAAAAGTATTTTGCATTATATTTATTAGAAATAAAATATTTTTTAAGAATATGCATGATGTTACAAAAGATTTTGAACAAACTTTAAAGTTAATTCAGGAATATAAAAACTTGTTTTGATACAGTAATATTTAGCCGCAAATACTAAGTGAGTGTACTCCAGATATTGCTAAAATGAAAGATCAAGAAATACACAATGCAACGTATTTATTTAACGTGTGTTAGCGATTTCGCAGACATTTCATTCCATCCGCAGCAATACATGCCGTTTTGTAAAATGTCTAAGCATCCGTAACTATGTTCCAAAATGACAAGCCGGTCAATGATTTATGCGACGAAGTCTGTCTCATGCGCTATAAACTTTTGACGTAATTTCAAAGAAAGAAATAATTGGATGATAGCTCAGATAATGCTGGTGGTTAGAATGAAAAACTTTCCAATCGACAATGTCAGTGTCTCAAGTAATAATGACTTGTATTGACAACGTTTTAACTTAGCAGATATCATTTCCTATGAGATTTAAAAAAATATGAAAGATCAAAATAACGAAAGCACCTATCTTGGTTAATTGAACTAAAAATAAAAGCTGTAACTGCGTGACAGTTAATAACAGGTCAAATTTCTATCTTTTAAACACTGGCTTCAAAACTGTAAGCACGAGACTCTAATATCAACAAAAAGGAAAAAGTAAACTTTTATTTAATCCTAACTTGCACAGGAAGGTAGCGGATATTTTTATGCGTGAAAAAAACAAGCAGTATGTGCAAAAATGAAAACAATATTTAATTTTTTGTAAATTATATGGTGACGTCATAATGGACATTAACAAATTGATGTTTAAAGTTAAAAACGATAACACCTTAGGTTACTAAGTAATGTGACAAAACAGGACATTAACACAGACTTTACAGCAATTGCCCATGCTTTCATAAAGGTGAACAATCATCACAGATGATAGAATTGGCCATTCCTCCATTAGAGTCGTTTCCAGATCTCTGAGACTAGGTGGAGGATATAAACGTGCAGGGACAATACTCGTGAGCGCATGCCGAAGATTTCAGTGGTGCTAAGTTCAAGGGAACAGGGAAGCCAGTTTATTTGAGAAATGCTCTCTTTTTTCAGTTGACTCGTTAATGATGATGGCTCGACAGGAATGGGCATTATTATCCGTAAGGAGTAAGTCAGGTTCAGCTGCTGCAGCGTAGATTCTCACCAGAGGTGTACGACTTTTTCCCGATTTTTCATAACCGTTGCCGTATGGCTGAGCGAAGGTTCGGCTGAGGGAGCTAGGAACTGCGGTCCTTGCAAAAATGGCGCAAAGATGTGCAGCTGGGTGCAATATTCCATCTAAATTACAGCCTTCACCGTAAACGAATGCGTTATGATCGATGATGTTTTGGGCCTGACTCCGTGTGTCTCGTTATCTAGACAGCATTACACGCTTATCATCTGATTCCAAGACAAATATGGACGCGTCCGTGAACAGATGAAATATAATCTATTCAAATATAAATCACGAATTTGTGTTTGCATGGTTCAGTAACAAACATCTAGAAAAATGTTTCACCTCTACTAATCATTATTAACCTATAAACGTTTCACTGATCACCGATTCTGGATCAGAAGTTATTAGAAATCTACCCGACTGAGGAGAAATTTGATTTCCAGCATACGATGCAAATTCCGTCGGTTGTCTCACTTTGTAAGTGTTTCTAAGTCATTTACAAAAGGACAAGAATCGTAAAAAGCTTAATATTTCTATTTTCGAATTTATTCAATGCAACCATATATAATGGTTTCGCAAATATTTAATTCTTAACTAATACCAACGCTAGTTACAAATATCAGACAAACTTCTTTTCAAATAAAAGATATTATAAAATTTCGCTAACGTTGTCCTTTTGTAGACACCAAGAAAGAAAAGAAAAGTAACGGAGTTCAACTAAGAAAAAAGAGTAAGGAACATGAACGGAAAGACAAAAGAAAGAAAGATAGAAGAAAAAGAGATATTTCAAAATCTATTCTTTTAAGAGAACAGTGGATGAAAAGGAAGAGCAACTTGTTCATTTTCTTTCACACGATAAAATGAATAAGAAGAAACGATCAATATGAAGCTCGTACCTTCAAACAAAAGCCGACAGGATCTAATTTTCTTGGATTACATCACCCTCTTTTTCTGAACTCTTTCTTGCTATTTATTCCCCTTACACCCTTATCGTAATCCCGGAATTTGTATTGATGTTATCGCTAACTTCCTGACTCTCTTCTTCCAATGCAATAGTTTGAAAATTTATAGCGGAAATATAAATTCACATGTCGGATAGCTCTCAGATATTTCTGCGGCTGTATTAGTAGGACAGATATTCCTTTTTACTACGACTAAAGCACATTATTTTCTCTTGTAATCTTCAATACCATAATAAAGTTTTGTGCAAAGTAAGTATCGTTGACTATGAGGTAATGTGAAGTAAAATCTAACGGAATTTTGCAAAAGGAAGTCCATCATATGTTATTACGTTGATTCAATGATTGCTTTTCTTTTTACGGTAAATTTAGATAAGAATATTTTCCAAGATGTTTCCTAAGAATGCGATATTCTTCTATCGCATAGTTATGATTTCCAAAAAGTCTTTATTCCACTTCATTGTCAGTTTATATTAAAAGCTTTATATTTAAAGCTTTATATTTTGTATTATCCAAATATACTATCGCTGTTCTGCCATCTAACTTTTGATTACTAATTTAGATCACATGGTAAATTTATATAATTATTAAGAAAGGTAAGAGACTTTCTCATGAAGTCCGATTTCCATCACAAAACTATGCTCATATCATAAGAGAAAATCTTCAACAAATGGTGCTTATTCATACCCAAATGACCTAGATTTTATAACAGAGCTTTTCATAAATAAAGGTTTATATTTGTATAGTGATTTAGCGATCAAATGACGTAGAATATGTAAACATTTACCCCTTTAAATCGATCAGCAATGAACAGAATGACAGCAGCCAAGATAAAGCTAAAGAAAGCAGCCAAGATATCCTGTAACGTATGTATAATTTTTGTGAACTGAATATTGTTGGTTTCACCAAATTTTAGGTGCATGTACACTGTGGTTTCCATAACAGAACTGTAGAAATCAACCATCGGAATATTAACTGATCCATCACCTCGCAATGAAAGACTGTTCTTTAGATGCTGAAATATTCCATTACCCTCAGTATATTGGAGAATTATGATTGAATTTATAGATTCTGAATGTAATATCTAAAGTCATCTTTAATATACGATACCTCAAAGGTATGAAAGGGCTATATATAGGCAGCAACATGTACTGCACCATCACATCGCAGTTTCCAATCAGAAAACAACTTACGCTACGCCATCATACCATCGATTCTAATCAGAAAACTTTTCATAGCGGGAAAGGCCCCTATAGCATTTTGAATTTTATTCTTATATATCCCTCAGACTGAAACTGGAATTGATTTGCCTGACCATGATATCCGTACCTATAGTTATATAAATAGATAATTATAGATTCTGGTGCCATGATCGCCAAATAGACTTGTTCTTAACCGGCATAATCGAATTTTAAAAATTTAGTGTAGTACTAAAATCCATTGCCGTAGATTCTCATGACGACACTGTGCCAGTGGAATGAGAAATAATATTCTCCATCAAATTACACGAAGAAACCTTAGCAACAAAGAGTCCTTTCAAAAATACTATATGTTTCACCCTAACTGAAACTAGCAGTGGTCTCACAGAATATAATCTTTTGTTAATTTTTTTAACTGTGACAGCAGACGAGAGCTCTACGCTTAAACTGCCCTAGGAACCGGGCTTTTTACTGGCTTGCATTTGGGAAACTACTATCACAACTCTATTCAAGATACGTTCTTGTGAATGTAAAGTTGGAATATAGATTTTTTTACAATACAGCTAGTACTACATAGTCCACTTGCCGAACACAGACTACCACGCCACGTTTCCAGTTAAATAACTCTCGATGGTGAGTAAACTACTAATTTTTTTTTGTAATGAATGTGGATTTGAAGTGAATGACAGGATAATGTCTTTACAAACATCATACGCGTGTGTAATATGCTCAGTATGTTTGTCTTATTAAAGCTGTTATTTTCATAACGTTTCGGCCTCTCGTTGTTAAATACAAAATTTACATCGTTTTGGAGATATCATTGATATAATTTTAAGCATGGCCAATAGTGAAAATATAAAGAGAATTTTCATTTGTTCACTACTGTCTAGTTAAGATATACTATATTTGACTCAAAGAACTCATGTTTTCCTATCAAACAGAGGTTTTGAGAATTTCGAATATTATAGACTTGGAATAAATCTATATGAACTTATGTATAGTATTTCAAGTTGCTTTGTAACGCATGATGTATATTGAGCCTCATCTATACTTGTCCTGTAGTTAATAGTACATTTATCTAGCTACTAATTGATCTGAGGCTCAGTTCCCGATGAGAGCGCAATTGATCTTTCCCCTTTTATAGCCTAGCAAACTTCTGTCGATCTCTACAACCGTTATCTTTTCTCAAAACAAACGTTGAATATTATCTTTCTTTTCGATTTTTACGTATTCTTTTCGGCTAATGAAAAACAGATAGTGTTGATTCTACGTCATCTGACGCCAAATAAGCGACTCTTGGTAAGTAAATTTTTCCTTTATTCAGGAGAATATCATTTCTCCTTCTACAGTAGTATCGCCTACTTGGCTATGGAAATAAAGCAACAGGATAAAATACGCTTTGGGTTTTATCAGACGATATCACGGTAATACCTTCAGCAGACAGTACCATTGCAAAATCATTATACAGTTTTATAGCTTGCATGATGCGTGCTACGGATGCCCACGCTATTCCAAGGTGGAAATAATATTTACATAATTTCCATTACTCAGGTACCTTTATTTCAGCATACAGACGCAAAGCAAATTTTTTAAGAAACGAAAAATTATATGAAGCAAAACTACTATGTTCACAAACACAGTTGAAGTACATATAATTGATTTGCAATTGAAATACATACTATAATCAATATATATATGCTATATAATTTTAAATTTTATCATTAAATTCTTAACATGTAATACTAACAATACTATCTCTCGGTGAAATTTCGAACTAAACTATACTTTGTACTAAAAACTATCCACCTTACTCATTATTACTTTAAGCACAATTCGTAAAACATTCGCTGAATTTACAGTATTTTAAAATATATTCAGATTTATAGGAAGAAAAATTAACTTTGCACAGCATCATTAACTGCAGTGTTTAACTGAAAAGTGTACTAAACAGAAAGAAATTGTCGTCACAATTTTTTTGGTACTTCTAGGAACGTGTAAGTTTCAAAAGCTTTTTATCGCTTACAGAAATGTTATATTCAGTAAGATGCAGTTTAAACATATCCAAAAATATCAGCAATTAGGCAATAGAATTCGAAAGCGTCTGGTTTAATTTATATGTCATCAGTACGGAAAAAATATTTCTCACTCTTACAAAAACAGCTTTAATTATATTTTCTGCTTACATATCTTTCAAATTGTTGCATTATCTGATTTATAATAACCTCCTTGAATAACTGAACAGGGAAAATTTGAAACTTTATTCCGTCTTTAGATGAATCACATCTCTTAAAGAGAAAATAAATAACTATAGATAGCTCCTAGCTAACCTCCAAGGGGTTCACAGAGAAAAGTATAAATTCTTCTTAACACATAAGGAATATCAAACAACAGCAGAATCGGTCACAGAGCAAAGCGGTAATAACCGAACAAATAGTTCAACAATTGAAAAAGTCAGTTTGAAGGTTTTGATCTAATTTTGATAGTATATGTGTATCATAATATATAAAATTCGGATATAAGTTTACGCTTCGTTTCACATGTTAAGCCGGATAATAAGGGATCAAATTGTTGGAGTTATTGTTTTCTTAGGTTCCCTTTTACTAAATGGAGCTCATGCTGTTCCTCTAATTTCTATAAAGCTGCTTTTTATAACACTTCTGTTCGAAATTGCTTAATAAACTCTACGAATCTAGTTCAATCTATCTTTCCTCTGGTTGTCTCCATCTGTGTCGCCATTCTCTTAACAATCCCTAAATTTCCCCTAAGGGAGTGTTTACGGTTTGTTGTTTCAGAATGATAAATTAGTGTGGCCTCACCAAATATCCTATTTTCTTGCAACAAGATTCTATCTCTGTTATTTATTTTTTGCCATTATTTGCTGTTAGGTTTTTTTTTATTTGTGGGCGTGTGTGTGTGTGTCCTTTGTCTCAAAGTTCTTCCAAAGAAGGGAAAACTTGTTTCCGTCATGAGAAGAAATAGCGAATTATTTATGTTTCGCGTCTTCAATCAAATTACTCGATAGGGAAAAGCGAATTTTCCCGTCTTTATTTCATTTCTATGAAGCTTTTTTCTCTGTGCAATTTTCTGTTTTAGGCTATCCAATCCAAAAACAGCGAAAGAGGGTGAAAGAAGTAATATTTGAAAAGAAAGAGTAATAAAGATGGAAAGGTTTTGTTTTGATGGAGTACGATAATGATAAAGCTGCATGCTGCATGCAATGCTTCAAAAATGATTTTGAATAAAATGAAATTTTGTTTTAAATATTTGGAGATTAGACTACACTTTTTTAATCATCCGGAAGTAAGGAATTCTTTTTCTTTAAATGGAATATATGGATTTTTTTTTAAATCACGTGAGTTAAAGATTTCGCGCAAATCATCCATTTGCACTTTTTTGTATCATAAAATTTTTATTAATGCGTATTTACGCCAAAACAAGAATCCTGTAAATTATGTATAAGTATTTCGATTTTCATTTATTTGTTGATTTATTTTTTATTTCGCAAAAGTTTTCGCATTTGTGCAAATGTTGTGTATATGTATCATATGATATTTATATTTGCTGACAACATTTGATTCAAGAACAGATATGCACTAGTAATAAAACTCTGCGACTTTGAAAATATGTATCTCGTAGATTTGTTTTATAATTTAATGTGAGTAATTTTTCGACTGCTGATTTTTAAAAGATATACTTGACATAAAAATTAATAATGCAGAACCATTGGTTCCAAACTAGCATTCGTAAAAACAACAAAATTCATTTTTTATAGCTTTACGACTTTTTTTACTTTTTTACTTCATTGCACGAAGTAAAGGAAGTAATGTAATCACGAAAAATTCCGAGTATCATATTTTCAAGAAAATGTCCATTTTGATCGCTATCGAATGGAATTTAACGATATTTTCGCGTGGCATCTGTACGTAAGGATAGAAAAAAATGACTCTTTTTCCCCAAACAAATTATAAAACTGATTTAAAATGGATTCAGAAGAGATGTTTTCGTGGCCCCTGTACGTAAGTACGTATGTATCTCGCATAACTCAGAAACGATTAGCCTGAGAACGTTGAAATTTTGTATCTAGGACTGCTATAACATGTAGATGTTCAGCTCCTATTTTGGTTGCAAAAGGCCGCACCAAAAGTATATAAATATATGTATAAACTCACTTTGTTACTCGGCTCAGTGAGCACAGATTTTTTATTCTTATATGTTAGTAAATTGCGCATTTTTTGCTTTAAAAATGATTAAATTATGTTCTTCTTATCTACCGGTTAAGGTTTTTTATTAAGATAAAATTTTGTTAAAATGTTTTGCAATGACTTTCTAAAATCAAATAATAATTTTAAGGGTTTAACTGAAACGTTAACTGGTTTCTTTAGCAAAATTAATAGTAAAACGTTTAAAAAGTTAAAACAGTTATGATAAAATACGCAATATTTTTCCACGCTTGGAATTCTCTCATAAATGCATGTTTTTCGGAGGTATAATTGCTTTTACCTTTTAAAATGTTTACAAAATATTAAAAATAAATTATATCATTTTGACATAATTGTTCCTAGCGAAAAAATATTAAAATAGTACAGATATCGTAATATTGTGCAGAAGAACGTACTTAACAAATTACAAATATGTGAATATGATTTGACAGTAATAAACATGAGAACACATTTTAATCTTCACTGCTTCCTAATCAAAAGCAGACTTGGAGAAAGATTTATGGAGAATTTATTGAAGGGAATTATATCATATTCACGTTACATATAGGGAAAACCCATGTAATCAGCTCATTCGATAGGGTTCAAGCTCAAGTCGAATTACCAGCGCTCATAAATTTTACTGTTCGGCCGCTGTTGGAACAAAACGTAGATTAGTACTGTGCAATTTCACACTTATGTTCCAAACTCACAAAATTTTCACATTTGGTCAGTTATCTTCAGAACTGATGACTGAAATTAAGCAGGAATACAGGTTGATATAGTACCAAAAATCTGTTATAGAACAGTTAGGTTAGACACGCGACATTATCGTGCGTATTGGCCATTGGCACAGTAAGGCAGGAAACAGATGTTGCAAAATTTAAATAAAAGGCAGCTGCTAAGCAGTATAGGCCCCTTTAACATTCATAGATCTCTCACAACGTGACTTTTCATGCTAAAAGTGAGAAAGTTTATGAGTCCCTATTGGATATAATCTCATTGTTGCAGAAATGATATTTTCAGGTCCTGGCAGGTTCTGGTTGGAGGATAGTGAGTTGCAGCTTCCTTTTCACGAGCGTTCTAGACGTGTTTTAAAAGGTTAGGGTCTAGATATTTGTTTTGTTCATCAATCCGATTAGGAACTTCATTTTTCACAAAAACCACTCACCAGATTAGATTTAAGTCCACTCACGAGATTAGATCAAGAAGTTTCCTATAGTGCCGAAATGTGGGCCAGCTTCACCCCTCAAATAGGCAAATAAAGGGTTCTAAGATGTTGTCTGTTTGCAAGATTGCATCTTGCTCACATTTACGCAATAAAGAGCTTATTTAACATGGTGCAGAGAACATCGGCTTTGGACTAAGCATACGGAGGGAGGAAACCGAGCAGTCTCTTCACGGATGAATTTTGATTCAACTTTACCACTGATCCCAATGTACCTTGGTCTACAACAAGGGAACTACTATCTGCCCTTATTTATAAAGGAACCAGTAAGGCAACAAAAGTTCGATGGGCTGGGACAGCATCAAATTAAAACTACGTATTTCCTTTTTCAAGGGTGCAGTTGGCCCTCGGATGATTTTTACGGATGAAAATGCTTGCCAGCATATGGCTTATCTGTTAGATGATTTGCTGGAAATGAAGAATATTAACCGGACGGATTTACCAGCCAGATTTGCTCTCCTGTACCGTATAGAACATATGCTCATACACGGACGCTCATCATCAACATACATGGACGCTTTTGGGAGGGCAGTTGCGCTCTTGGGAAGACAGTTAGTTGTTCAGTGCCCAGTTATTTCGTATTAGACTCAGAAATTTATGTAATTGATTCTGTTTGCAATCCTGGACAACTTATGCATAGTTATGCTGGATAACTTATACATATGCTGTATATATTTATACGTAATACTGGACAATTTATACGTATGATGTATATACTTATACGTAATGCTGGACAACTTATACATCTTGATACATGTTCTTTATTTTATGGTTTTATCTGGATTTCTTTGAAATTTGTGAATACTAAAAGAGACAATTTGCTTAAATACTTTTATTTGTAGCTAGCAATATTTACTAACGGTCGGAAATTTGGTACAGCAAAAAATAGTTTTTGTACGTGCCCTGACGTGATGAAAATATATTTCAACTTTAATAAAGTTTCATTTATTAATTAAAAATATTATTTTGTCCCAATACCGCATTGATTTTCTAGATCATTTTTTTACATGTATTTCAAACTTATACGAAAGTGCGAAGAAATTTTCAAAACTGTGTATTTTTAAACGATGAAGGACAAAAGTTCTCAGTTAACCTTCTAAAAGGATTAAAAAATGCATTTTGGGCTTGAGATAAGACAATATGCTCCAGTGAGGCTTTCAATGACTTAATTAAATTATAAGCCAGTTTTTGTGGATCTTTGCGAGCATCTTTTAGCTAGCGGAGATGGAAGCAGCGATATCGATTACCTCGGAGCGCATCATCTTCATCGCGATGTGAAAAAAATAATGGCAAAACACAAAATTGAAGAATAGTCTCTGTAAAACACGGAAGCAAATTGCTTCCTTCCGAAATAAAATAATATACTTCATGATGGGATGATAGCGAAGCGGAAGGCGAGTCGTTAAGTGCCCGGTTGTAATCCAGGACATTTTTGGCCACTTTTTACAGGAAACGAAGCGTAACATCATCGCGCCATTTTAGGCAAGTAAGAGATTCCAATATCCCTGAGTGTCCTATTCAGGAAACAATTTAGTGGAACGAGGATACTTTTAATGGATTTTCCCATCGTTATAATCTTCTTTAAGTTGGAGAGCTAGAAATATTTATTGCGTTGATGCCAAAAATGGAGTTAATTAACGAAAGAAAAAAACTTTATTTCTTGGAGGTCGTTTACGCTTATGTTTTTACGTCAACGTGGTAATGTTAAGAATCCCTTCTACTTTTTGTTCAAGGAAGATTTTTCTTAATTTTGTCTAAGTAAATAATTTACATCTGCCTTTATTTTCTCATATATGCTAAAATATTTAATAATACTTAATAAATAAATTAAATTAAATTACGGTTCTAATTAAAATACGGTTTTAAATTTGTCAAATTGTTTGCCATAGCAATTGCAAATAAAATTTACTTTGAAAGCCATTTTCTTTCTTTTTTTAAGGTTTTGTTAATATCATTAAACAGCCTTAGAGGTTGATACTTATCAAATCAAAGGCCTCAGTGTATATGTCAGAGATATTTATAGAAATGACTCACTCATAAATGATATTCTTAGGAATATCTTTTACCAGTAATTCAGTCGAAGAAATTCACTCACACTTTTTTATGCAAAAGCGTGTTAGAGAATTTTAAGCATCTCCGAAAGAAAACCATATATTTATGCTGTTAAACAGCTATTACAAGTAGTGTATACTAACAACATAATTTTTCATTGAAGTGCTAAAAATGTCTTTTATTGAAAACAATTGCAATAAGCTAGATTAGTTTTGTGATCTCTTAGGAAAATACTACTAAAATATTTTCGCAGAGAATTCGCATTATCCGATCTTGATTTCTTGTATTTATTGTTGTTACCAATCTCACTTGTCTGACAAAGGTCAGCAGAAGCCACGCCGTGGCAAAGAATCAAATGCGCCTGTCGTTGGCAAGAGACTTGACCACCATACAGGTGACAGCCCAAATTTAGTCTGTTCCGGACCCCAGTTTTGAGAAAGAGCACCCCGGAGGGGGCGCGGGTTCAAGTGTCTCCGACTCTTCTTCTTCTATCACCAAACTCTCGAGAGGACTTTCGATTGGTCGCATATTTAGAATTCCCCCCTACATGCCTCACTATACATCTACAAACATCCATACCTTCTTCGAGAATTTTACTTTGATTTTATTATCTTGAGCTACCTTGAATTATTACTCTCTACCAAAAGAGTAATGTTCGGTCGAGATTAGTTTCACCAAAACTGACCACTCGGACAACCTCAGTGATTCTGTGTAACATGTACCAATCTTTTAGGATGACATATAATTGGGAAGTCAGTTTCTGAGTTTCTGTGTCTTTTAAAACTGCTTAAATTTATAGTGCAAATGGCATTAAATGGAAATAGAATTAAGTAATGATTGTGGAAGTGCAAATGTTGTGCTTCATAAATTCAAGTTCCTGGAATGGTAAATATTGCAGAAAGTCGTCTGATATAACAGTTTTTTTTTCCTACTGTCAGAAACACATTGAATACCGATGTAAGCTGTCGTTGGTAGCAACAACGTTCTTCAGTGCGAGTTGAAATTTGTGGATTACCATATACGGAAATCTACTTGTTAAAGAAAGCAATTACGAAGAACAATGCTCATCAGAAGTTACATAGGTGCAAACTTTATCGCAATTAGATTTTTGAAAATAAAAACGCCTAACGCTAACCAACAAATTATTAATAATCTCGAAATTACCGTTTAGTATGGAAAATGCTAGGTTAAAGTGTAATATAGTAGGTAAATAATTCTGGAAAATAGATGGGTGTATTCAAGTTTAAATTATAAATGTAAATATATTAAAATTGAAATTAAGAGCAATTTTTTTAATTTGATAATTATTTGTCTATTTTAGTTCCAGATTCCACATTCAAAATGATGTTTCCAGCTTCTGGAGCCATAAACCAAACTACAGCTGTTAAGAAGCGAAAACAGTTTCCGTCATTGCCATTTACTGAATCACTTTATATGAATGAAACTATTGTTACGTGCGTACGGGTTCGTTATATATTGAATGCACAAGTCGTTAAAAAGTTAACAAAAATTTATTCTTCCACAACAAATAAATTAAAATGCTGAAATATTTCTTCACAGATCTTCGCACAATATCACAATATCTCAAACGTTTAGCAAAAACTCAGTTCAAAACAGATAAAATAGTTCTATCTCACAGCGAAATCGCTACAATCAATACAGCATTAAGTAAACAAACAGCAGTCGCTTTTTACAGCTACAAGTATAACAGCAACAACAACAACTAACTGAGATGAGGTGTTTCACCTCGGCTTTTATAAGCTTTTTAATTATCAGTAGAACAATCACGATTTTTCTAGATTTTTCTGGATGGCAACAGTAATTACGAGATATTTATTTATTAAGCATTAAATGCACGCGCTCTTTTATTTTTATTGTTTTTTTTTTTTGGCGTAGCTTTCTCTTCAAAAATCGTCTGCGTTGCTAAGGCAACATGAAGCAAATCTAATTACAATTCTAAATAAATAGCCAAATAAATGTGAAATTCGTAACATTGCCCCCTTCCCAAGGACTGCACGTCCCGGGCAGTACAATCCCTGGACAGGAAGCCAAACTTACAACTAAAGCCTCAGTGCTATAATAAACATTACTTTATAATAACAAAATAAACAATAATTCCAATAAGTTACTTTCAGCAAATTAAATTCTATCCAACGCTAAATACAATTCAAATACTATCAAATACTAAGTACAAATACTATCAAATACAAATGCTGTTAAATACAGATACTTATCAAATACTAATACTTAACAAATACAGATACTTATCAAATACTAATACTTAACAAATACAGATACTTATCAAATACTAATACTTAACAAATACAAATCAAATACTAAATACAAATAGGACCATGGTCTTATACTATGTACATTATTATTTACAACTATATACACTACGTACTATGGCCATAGTAATGAACTAACCTGTCGTAATGAACGACTTTAGGTTTAGAGTTCGATGACTTACGGATCCGAACCACGACGTCGTTCAGCCTGTTTAGGACTGTGTAAGGACCATCCCAAGGTGATTGTAGTTTCGGAGAAAGTCCTTTTCGACGAGTCGGATTCCATAACCACACCTTGTCTCCTTCGTTGAAACGATGTCCAGTAGCTCTCGTGTCGTAGCGGGTCTTCATCTTCTCCGTCGCCAAGTTGACTCGCTCTCGTGCAAAGTTGTGCATCACTTCAAACCGGGCCTGGAGGTCTTGAATGTATTCCTCAGGCGATGAAGGCGCATCTGGAGGGCGACCAAACAAAAGATCACATGGCAGACGAAGGTCACGACCGAAGAGCATCTGAGATGGGGAATAGCCGGTAGTCTCGTGGACAGCACTGCGGTAAGCCAGTAAAAATAGTGGCAACTTCTTGTCCCAGTCCTGTTGGTTTCTGGAAACCACTAATGAGAGGTTATTGAGGATGGTTCGATTAAACCTCTCTACCATACCGTCCGACTGGGGATGTAAAGGCGTCGTTTGGGTTTTGTCAATGCCGAGTAGCTTGCAGAGTTCCTTGACTACAGCCGAGGTAAAATTCCTTCCCTGATCGGAATGTAACTGAAGAGGCACTCCGAATCTGGAAATCCAGTGCTGTATCATCATCTCTGCTACTGTGACAGCCTCTTGATCAGGAATAGGATACGCTTCAGGCCACTTGGTGAAGTAATCAATGGCAACGAGGATGTATTTGTTGCCATCAGCAGTTCGTGGCAGAGGTCCTAAGATGTCAAAGGCGATACGTTCAAAAGGTGCTCCTACATTGTAACGTTGCAGCTTCCCCCGGCTGCGTTTCTTCGGTCCTTTCCGACTTACACAGGCATCGCAAGTTCGGCACCACTTTTGCACGTCATCCTTTGCATTATTCCAGTAGAAACGCTCCCGAACTCTCTGCAAGGTCTTCATTATTCCGAAGTGACCTCCTGCAGGGCTGCTATGTAGTTCTTTAAGGACGTCCGGGATTCGGGATCTTGGGAGTACCAGCTGCCATCGGAAAGTTTTTCCATCATCCGATTCGAATTTTCGGTACAAGACGCCGTTTCGAATATGGAGTGAGTCCCAGAGAGCCCAATATTGTTTTGTAGTGGGACTATAGCTCGAAATATCCTGCCAAGTAGGTTTTCTGTTTGAGGTCTCCATTAACTCAATTATGGGTTTAATATCACGGTCTTGTAGCTGGTCTTTCCTGATTTCCTTGTCAGTCCATGGATCTGGATCAGCCAATGTTGATGCTGTAATTTGCCGTGCGACTGCATTAACCAGTTGGTATTTAGCTTCGACCCTGGAACAATATCGGCAGTTTTCTGGGCAAGGTCTTCTAGACAAGGCGTCAGCGTTTCCGTGCGACTGTCCCTTGCGATGACGGATAGTGATGTCATATTCCTGGAGTCTCTGTATCCACCTGGCTATCTGACCCTCAGGATTCTTGAAATTTAAAAGCCAGGCCAATGATGCATGATCTGTGCGGAGCAGGAATTTTCTGCCGTACAGATAATGATGGAAATGTTCTACGGCTTTGACTATGGCGAGCAACTCTTTCCTGGTGACACAGTAATTCCTCTCCGGTTTAGATAGGCACTTGCTCCAGTAAGCTACTACACGTTCTTGGCCCTCTATTTCTTGGGACAGAACAGCGCCGACACTTTCATTACTCGCATCCGTGTCGAGAATAAATGGTCTGTCGAGCTGAGGATACGTCAGGATTGGAGCAGATGTTAAGGCTTCCTTCAGGTTCTTAAATGCATTCTCACATTCTTTTGTCCACACGAACTTTTGCTTGCTCTCTGTCAGCTTGTGAAGGGGTCTTGCGATGGAAGAAAAATCCTTCACGAATCTCCTATAGTAGGTGCAAAGTCCTAGAAAGCTTCTCAGCTGGTGGACATTTTCGGGACGTCTCCAGTCTTTAACTGCTGACACTTTTTCAGAATCCGTGCGCACACCTTCAGCAGAGATGACATGTCCGAGATAAGCGACTTCCTGTCTGAATAATTTGCATTTAGCGGGACTCAACTTCAGATTGGCTTCTTTCAGTTTCCGAAGCACCTTTCTAAGATTTTCCAAATGTTCTTCGAAACTATTCCCGACGATGATGATGTCATCCAGGTATATCAGACAGGCTTCGTATGAAAGACCTTTTAAAACAGTCTCCATTAGACGTTCGAATGTAGCCGGCGCATTACATAGCCCAAACGGCATCACCTTGAACTGCCAAAGTCCTTGTCCTGTAGTAAATGCCGTCTTTTCTCGGTCATCAGGATGTATTTCTACCTGCCAATATCCACTCTTTAAATCAAGTGTCGAGAACCACTTGCTTCCAGAAAGAGTGTCCAGAATGTCATCAATTCTAGGAAGAGGGTAACTGTCTTTCTTCGTAACCTCGTTCAACCGGCGATAATCAACGCAAAATCTGGTTGATCCGTCTTTCTTCCTCACCAGGACGATGGGAGATGCCCAGGGACTTGCTGAAGGCTCGATGACATTGCTTTCTTGCATGTCCTTTAAAAGTGCTCGTACCTCTTCCTGTTTCGCAATCGGCAGACGTCTTGGATGTTGCTTGATTGGTGGATGGTCACCAGTATCGATTCTATGTTGAGTCAAACTGGTTCGACCAACGTCAGAAGACGAACGGGAGAAAACATCTTGAAGATCTTTAATAACACGCTCGGCAGCATTCTTTTCTTCATCGTTTAATTGCGCATTCTGCAGTAACTCCGATATAATGTTGTCGGAAGACGCGGGTTTTGAGATGTTACTTTTTCTTTCAAGGCTGGTTACTGGAGTACATTCTGCAACCACTTCACCTTTCTTAATAACTCTCGCCTTATCAGTTACATTGGCAACTCTCACCGGGATAACGGTCCCCGATAGGTCGACGAGTGCTGAGGCTATTAATACTCCTTTAGGGCTATTACAATTCTTGAGATATTCCATCACGCCGTAGCGGAACTTTCTGTTTTCGGCTATGGATCCAGGAAGTAACATTTCTGTTCTTGCCGGTATTGTGATATCGTCTTGAGCTACGATTTTGTGGATAGATTTCACTCCTTCATCATTAATTCCGAATAAAGTTATGTCCTCAGAGGCAGAATGCAGTTCGTTATTTTTAAAGTCCAAGGAAAAATTGTATTTTCTTAAAAAGTCCAATCCGAGTATGCAAGGGTCCGTAATTTCTGCTACATAGGCCGTGTGATGGTAAGCGGCACTTCCAAAGGTGATGTTAACGTTTAATTTCCCTTCTATATTGATCTTCTCGCCGGATACAGTCTGGAGGGTAACGCAGGGCGGCGTCCAGATAAGTTTACCTTCGAGCTGTTGAGCCAAATCTTTTCGAATGATGGTAACATTGGCTCCCGTGTCGATCGTCATGTTACAAGGAATTCCATTGATTTGTCCCATGATGAAAATTCCGTTATTGCCGCCACTCACTGCAGAAATCTGAAGCGCTTTAAACTGGGGCTTTTCATTATCTGGCAACCTCCGCCCCGCGAGATGGCCACGAATTAGTTTCCCTCCTTCTTGAGAGGCGCGGTCTTAACATCCGTGCCCTGGGGTGTTCTGCAGTTTCTTCGAATGTGCCCTTCAGCTCCGCAGTTCCAGCACTTTACGAACGGTTTCTTGTCACCAGTATTCCGTGTCAAAGCATTCACCTTTCTGGTTAAATCGTCTAGGCGAGCAGTCATTGGATCCACTGGTTCTTGTATGTGAGCAGCTCTGATTGGGTGGCGGTCTCTACGAGTGGCTTGCTGTGCTGCCTCGAATTTCATGGCATACACCAGAGCACTTTTTAAGTCCTTCACATCAGCCATTCGCAGTGCTTTCTGTATTTCAGGATCCCGGATGCCGTCGATGAAGTATTGCAGGGACAGGATTTCTCTTGTTTCTGTCGGGCACTCCGAAAAGGCGAGGTGGGACAGCCTTTCAACATCCGTGGCGAGCTCCTGAAGTGTTTCCGTAGGCTTCTGTTGACGGGATTTTAACTGCAGCCTGCTGTAATCTTTTAAACACTTCTCTCCAAAACGCAGCTCTAAAGCACCGGACAGAGCTTCGAAATCTAGCCTTTTGTTTTCGGGAAGAGTTTGAAGGATGTCCGCTGCGTCTGCTCTCAGAGAAGCCGCAAGGTGACAGGCCTTAGCTTGGGAATCCCATCCATTTGCTTCCGCAACTATAGAAAATTGTGTCTTATACACTTGCCAGGAGGTCTTCCCATCATATGTCGATAGCTTCAGAGAAGGACGAGCACTCATGGGTAGAAATTTAAAACTATCCGAATTGCTTCCTGCCGTCGCTACGAATTTCTTTAAAGTATCAACTTCTTTCGCAACTGCAGAAACTTTGTCCTCAATTTGTTGTTCGATTTGGTGTTGAACGGCAGAAACTCTTTCTTCAATTTCTCCAACTCTGTTTTCAACCGTGTCAATTCTGTTTTCTATACCTTCAAATTTGTTTTCTATTATGCAGGTGATTTCCCTTTTTATTTCCTCTTGACCAACTTTCATTTCTGCCTTAACAGCCTTCATTTCATCTTTTACAGATTCTTGAACAGCCTTCATTTCGTCTTTAACAGATTCTTGACCAGCTTTCATCTCTTCTTGACAAGCTTCCATCTTTTCTTTAACGGATTTCATCTCTTCTTTAACAGAATCTTTCATCTCATCTTTAAATGCAGCAAAGGCTGCCATAAATTGCCTTAATTGTTCTTCCATTGCTCTAGTTAATGGCATTCAAAATATCCCACTTCTGACACCAAAAATTGTTACGTGCGTACGGGTTCGTTATATATTGAATGCACAAGTCGTTAAAAAGTTAACAAAAATTTATTCTTCCACAACAAATAAATTAAAATGCTGAAATATTTCTTCACAGATCTTCGCACAATATCACAATATCTCAAACGTTTAGCAAAAACTCAGTTCAAAACAGATAAAATAGCGAAATCTCACAGCTCACAGCGAAATAATCTCACAGCGAAATCGCTACAATCAATACAGCATTAAGTAAACAAACAGCAGTCGCTTTTTACAGCTACAAGTATAACAGCAACAACAACAACTAACTGAGATGAGGTGTTTCACCTCGGCTTTTATAAGCTTTTTAATTATCAGTAGAACAATCACGATTTTTCTAGACTTTTCTGGATGGCAACAGTAATTACGAGATATTTATTTATTAAGCATTAAATGCACGCGTTCTTTTATTTTTATTGTTATTTTATTTATTTTTTTTTGACGTAGCTTTCTCTTCAAAAAATCGTCTGCGTTGCTAAGGCAACATGAAGCAAATCTAATTACAATTCTAAATAAATAGCCAAATAAATGTGAAATTCGTAACACTATTAAAAATCTGAAAGTGATCTAACGGAAGATCTTCCAAAATTAAATGAATTAGAATATTTGTAATAATTCAAAATTAATCTTTCTGATTTGGAATTTGCTGCACAAAATTCTGGGATTACTTTGTGAATAGGATCGCATAGCCAAAACGTATTTTTATGCCCAAAGCATTTAGCCAAAGTGAGTACCATTAAAGTCTGATACAATTACAAACCATCATAAAATCCTAAAAAAGTATACTTCATCCACCATTCCTTTGCAAAAAAGTGTAAAGTAAATGGAGAGAAATTGTTAAGATTCAAATGCTTGAGAAGCATAGATTTCCTGTTGTAAGTGTTGCTATTAAAACAAAATACGGTATTTTTATAAGATCATAAATTTTGAAATCACTTGTAAATCTGACTGGCAAATGAATCCAGCTAAAGATGATGTATCACAATCTGTCTATGATATTTTGAACGTTCTTGTAGTTTAAAGTCTAAAATTACTGCATACTAATAGTAATACTTGTGTCTTAAAACTTCTCTTTTGGAATTAAATTCTTTATTTTTATTAAGCAATTTGATAATATTAAGTGATAATGAGGGTTTTTCAGCAATATCTTAATACCAAGCAATTGTTATCCTTCGCCATCTTGAGCTCCAGTGTATTTTTTTTACTCCTACTGAACCCTTGACAACGATGTGCTTCGCAACGATTACAATAGAATATCCTCTGCTTTTTATATCATTTTCATTTATGATGTGCATTTTAATTTAAATAGGTACAAGTAAAATATGACCATGTGTCAAGAAAAGTTTTTGCATAAAAGAAAAATACGATTATATGTATACACCTGCCTGACAGAGAAAGAAATAAAATATAGAAGTATGAAAAAAGTGAGTATAATGTGGATGTAATCGAGAAGCAGGAATTATAATAAAAGTAAATGACATTAATTTAAAGAAGTTAAGGAAATACAGCTGCTGAATATACAGAGAGTTTAGTAGTAAGTAAGATTACCTCTCGTGTCAATACAAGAAAACATTTTTTGAGATAGAGATGAACTTACAACTAAAGCATCAGTGCTATAATAAACATTACTTTATAATAAGAAAATAAACAATAATTAAAATAAGTGACTTTCAGCAAATTAAATTCTATCCAACGTGAAATACAATTCAAATACTAAGTACAAATACTATCAAATACAAATGCTATTAAACACAAATACTTATCAAATACTACTACTTAACAAATACAAATCAAATACTAAATACAAATAGGACCATGGTCTTATACTATGTACATTATTATTTACAACTATATACACTACGTGCTATGGCCATAGTAATGAACTAACCTGTCATAATGAACGACTTTAGGTTTAGAGTTCGATGACTTACGGATCCGAACCACGACGTCGTTCAGCCTGTTTAGGACTGTGTAAGGACCATCCCAAGGTGA
>KK119134.1:731945-746362 GCA_000611955.2 Stegodyphus mimosarum
TAAGGAAATACTGCTGAATATACAGAGAGTTTAGTAGTAAGTAAGATTACCTCTCGTGTCAATACAAGAAAACATTTTTTGAGATAGAGATGAAATTATTTTTCGGATAGTGTCTTGATGGATGAACAACTGTTTGCTTTCGACCATCCTCTACAGTTTATCCTTCATTCAAGCTAATCACAGTCAATCGCGTTCTACAAATGTTTGATTGTTGGAAAATTTGGAGATTTCTGTTTACAAGCAAGGACTCAGGTATATTGCGGGACTTTTCTGTTGATAACTGCAATGTATGGTCTGGGATTCTCTCGCTGGAAAACAGCATTTTGCAAGAAATGAAAATGAGTAGTGTACACCTGCATGCTTAACTCAAGCATCATCATACCATCACTCTGTCTCTGATGCGAACCAAATATGGGCGGTTATAGATGGCGATTGCGGCCAAAACTATCAAGCCGCATTTTTGAGCAGTATGGCATTCAATAGTCGCAACAAAATTTTACCTGTCTCCACACCGCCTTAAGGTTTTACGCGGCGAGTGTCATCGGGGAAATAGAGTAAGACTCTTCACTGTCTACTTTTTTGTTCCATTCGGAAATCCTAAAGATTCTCATGGATATGAAGATAATATTAGCTCCTCTGACTTTGCCTCCATGACAGCCTTCGTACAGTGCTATTACTATAAACCGCTTTCGACCGATTATCCATAAATTATTCTTCATGACTGATATTGAAACATCCATGTTATTAGAATATTCTGCATAATTTCGGAAGATGTATTCTGCCTGATTTACGTGGCTGCCACTGCCATCTAGGAATCATTCTTGATGACTGATATTGGAGCATCCATGATATTGGAACATTCTGCAAAATTTCAAAAGATGTATTCTACCCGACTTATGGGGTTGCCCCTGCATGCTTTGGAAAGTGTAAGCTCAAGCTTGCTGATATCTACTAGTTGCATCAGTACCTTTAGAGCGTTCTTCTGTATTCTTTTCTTTAATCCATCTTCACTAAATTATTTCCACAGGGGAATATATTTTTATGCATCTGCTTCAATACAAAAGAAGGAACAACCAGCCATTCGTAGACATAAAATGAAGCGCCTCGGGAAAAGGACCCGGTTGCGGAAATTACCTTCGGTGTCCTTTGTCGGGCATCTTTCCAACTGTACATGTATTTTGAGACGAAAATCAGAACTCGACAAAAACAACTCAAAACCGGTTTTCGTGCATATAAAATGTACCAACTGTTTACCTATCCGAAGTTTTCTTCGATAGTTTTTTAAATTATCACGTGGCAGATTCAGTTACATAAATCTTTCAGCTGCATATTCCTTGCAATTTTCATAATTGTGCAACCGAATCATTATGATGCTACATACTTTCGGTTAGGCTGCATTCGAGTATTGTAATAGGAATTTTGTACAAAGCTCACATGTTTTGATTCATATTCAAGCAAAAATTAAATAGTTATATACCACTGCAACTTGTAAGGTTCAGGTGGCAATATCATCATGAAGAATTTTATTAGGGCGGAACGCATAGAGAAATTAATATTAATAAAATATCTTCTTTTGCATACTAATTTAACGATTCAAAGCAACAAGAGGCCTTTACATATCTGCTAAAAAATTTTAAATGTCATGATGCTGATATTTGAAATGTGAAAAAAATTTGAAAGCTTTTATAGGTTTTGAATTATATCGAATTCAATCAAAATCCAAGTTGCACAAATAAATTACAAACTGAATTAAAGTGAATTAACAGAATGCATTCAGATTTCTCTCAATTATGAAAGAGAATAGGATTATATAAATAAAAATTAGACTAATAAGCTTATAGAGAATATAAGGAAGTGATGTTGATACTATTAACATTATTTTGTACTCGAATTGTATCTGAACAGAAGCAATAAATCTTACTTTGTTCAATAAGTAGCTCGATATACCGATACTTTTTAGTTTCGTAATATTCATTATATTTTTTTTTCTTTTTCGCTCCGTGTATGAGTTTCAGAGTTTGTAAAAGTCTTCGAGAAAACGACTACTATATTTTTATTTTCTAACCTCAAATTTTACAATTTTCCACTTCTTCATTTTCTGTTTACTTATTTATTTTTTATTTCAGCTTCCTACTAGATACCTGTTATGTGATAAATTAAGCTATGCTTCTTCCGAATGTATTTGACTAATGAGAGTTGAGCGAATAAGTTTTAGTTCACACTCCTCTTTCCATTTGAAATTCACCTCTCTTTGCTTTCCCAATTACGCCAAATCCAAACGAAATTTGTCTCATTTTCACGCTACGGGCTGTGTTCGTGTTGTTTACGAGAAAACGAAACAGGTCTAGGACGCCCTCATTCGTTAGCAAGCGGCCCATTAATTAAATTTTTGATACGTCTCTCCATTTGTTAGGATGCGAAGGAATGAATCATGGTCCTCGATTACCCAGGGATCCGTAGAAAGCTTTGTTATGCAAAATTGTGCGTAACGGAGAACGTGTGTAACTAGTTTCCGGAAATGTACAACACGCATTTCCATTAAAACCTATTGTGTTGAATTTGTCTTCACTCTCTATTGGTACTAGAATTTCCGTTTTCTTTGTCAAAGATGGATGAAACACTCATTCGCCTGCTTGGAAATACAAACATCCAGTTGCATTTCTGATGCATTTTGAATAAGGAAGAAGTGGAGCGTGATTCTTGACTATTTAAGCAACGGAAGAAGGGAAGTAATATGATAACACGACATCAAGTAATTAGGATGAAACCTGAAACCAAATGCATCCAAATGATTGTTAATTTTTCATTTTTTTATAAACTAGAATTTTATGACCAAAAATCTAGCTATCCTAAATTCTACTTATGTCGACAGTAGGTATCAGAAACTCCAATTTTCCAACTCATATTCTCCCGCCTTAATAGCATGCCTTCGTGGTGTAGTGGTCAGCACGCTGGATACGTATTCAAGAGGCCCGTGGTTCGAGTCCCGACGAAGGCATTGCTCAGTTTTCATCTCTCTTGCTTTCAATAAATACCTGATGTCTCTACAGTGGCGCCCGAATTCAAAGGTGGTGGATGATTATTCTTCACCACCAGGATTTGGCGATTGGGTCCCATAATCCCCAGTCTCCCTTTAAAAGGGGGAGTATGTAAGGTTTTCCTTATTTATTAGTCCAAAGGGATTTAGTCCCGAAGGACTATTACTTTCGTTTTGCGATTTTGCGTCGATTCACTCTGAATGCCCGTTTCACTTTTCAAATTATTGCCACTAAATGTTATCGCTCTGCATTAAATTTTAAAAAATAATAAATATGCATAAATGTATGCATGTTTCTCGCATTGTGATAAAACCTAGAGCCATCGAATTTTGAATGACGTAATCCTACTGCGAATATGGGCATCTGGAAGCCCTAATTTTGAATTTGAAATTTGCTTTATTATCGATTTTATGTTTTGTAACATTTCAACGAATTTCTGATTAACAAACTAAATGATTTCAAAGCGAGCAATGGCAACACTGTACGGAAAAAAAACATTTTTATCTCCAGCGCACGAGACTTACGGAAATTCTAAAGATATGTTCATTTTAAAATGATTTTGCGATATTGATTTTGAACTGAATTTTATGGTTTGAGTACGTAGTACATGATATTTAATAAAAAAAGGTAGCACACGAAACGTTAAAAAAACGCGCCTTTGGACGCAATTTAAAATCTGAAATCCTTCAGATTTTTTTTTTAATTTTTAAATTTTTATTTATTTATTTTTTAAATTGCCTAAAAATTCTATGACTACCAGCTTCCTTTTCCAGTATTAAATTGTAATCTGAGTTCAAGAATTAGAATACATGTTAATTTTTTCCTTGTATGTTTTAGAATTAAAATTTAGGCTATAATTATTTCAAAAAATGGATTATTTGTTGATTTTGTTTCCTTTCTAATATGATATTGTGAATTTAAAATACATCCTCTTCAGACAAAAACATTTTTATTCTAAAGTTGAATTACATTTGTCATAGCTCTACTCGCGTGTTTCTATTATTTTTTTCAGACGTCAGTTGATAAGGTTATAAGATATTTCTTCCGCCTTCTTAACATGCCTTCATGTCAGCACGCTCGACGCGAATTTGGGAGGTCCGTGGTTCGAGTCCCGGCGAGAGCAGTACTCATTTTTCATCTCTCTTGCTTCGAAATAACCTAATGTTTCTACAGCAGCGCCCGAACTAAAAAAAGGTGGTGGATAATGATACTCCACCACCAGGATTGGTCGATTAGGTCCCCTCGTGGTGTAGTGGTCAGCACGCTCGGCGGGTATTCGAGAGGTCCGTGGTTCGAGTCCTGGCGAGGGAATTGCTCATTTTTTCTCTCTCCTGCTTCGAAATAACCTAATGTTTCTACATGGTGATCCCGATTTTTCTAACACTCTGAGAATTATTTTACGTAGGGCAGTTTAGAATCCGGAAGTAGTTAGGTACTGAAGGAAAGAACTAATTCTTACATTAAGAAGCCAATGATCTACCTAGTCTACTGTTTTTTGATTTCTAATATACCTGTTTCAAATGCACTCCTCATTTAGCAAATTATACCATTAAATTTAGTTCATAAAAATCAAAATGCAATCAATACAAAAGAAATGAGATTATGCAAATATCTTAACTCTTTGCACTCGATGCCTTTTTCGCTCGTGCGAACTTTCAACTTGAGACGAATTTTCGCATTATGGGTGAATTCTTTACAACTAACTTAAAATGATTTCACAGAAATCTAATGGTTATTTTATGTCTAAGGATGAGGTCCTGGGCCTCTTTCGCTGTATACAAACGGTATTTTTTGCGGTATTTCTTCGTATTCTTTGCACGTTATCCATTCTAAATTTTCTGTCTCTTTTGTGGAATCACTGTCGCGTTCATATTCATTGTTTATTACACTTATGTTTCTCCTTCTTGCGCCCCTTACTTTATCGCTATCTTCAAAACTGCTTTTCTCATCTGTGTTGTCAAGTAGTCTACACATAGACATAATTTCTTTCTTCATCAGCGACAAATTCAATTCATCTTCATTTTATTTGATTCCTTCATCGTATTCCATGTTTATTGGCCTCCGTAACTTTGAAAGTTATACTCCTTTTGACATAACTGTTGAGTTAGAACTAACGTCGAAGACATATATATGATAATAAATCTAAAACATGTATTTAAGATTAAAGATTGGCAATTGCTTTATGACTTATTGAACAATTACGCAAGTAATTTTTCAATAAGTCATAAAGCGATATTGCTCAACCTAAAATTAAATAACTAAATAAACATCGTTACTTCTTTAATTATCGCGTAAAACCGAGTGGTGACCGAAAGTCACCTATGGAGTTACCACAACAGATCAAGTAGTCACCGAGCATCACCTCTCGAGTGCATAAGGTTAGGCGCTTTACATTGTCGAAGATGAACGATCTTTGGGAATGTTATCTCTAGAAAAAATTCTCCAATATAAGTATGCTCTTCAAAGATAGAAAATGAAATGCGTTAATCCGAAAAATTAATTAAGTGAATTTTGAAACATTTGAAAATTTGTAAAATTAAATTATCAAAATATGTATTACAGCACGTGCCTTTGGCCTCATTAAAGGAAAACAGGAGGACTTACATGGCATTTTTCTGTTGCGACAAAGTAAAACTATATTGTTCTAAATACATTATATTCATCTGAAACCATTTTTTTAACAATTTCTCTCCTAAATCAACCTTAGTTAGAAGTTTACTCATTTCCTGAATATATGTGGCTGTTAATTAAATTTGTTTTGCAATTTTCTTTTCGATGTTATCTAATTCACACATAATTACAGATACTATATATTTTTAAAGAAAATAGTTTGTTGTCATTTTTTAAAGCAGCGTGTTTACATTTCCCGTTTAGTGTATGCATATTTTCCATAAATTCATTTTTTTTTTTCGTGATGCACATCAGAAATTAACTCTAGTACATTATTAAACGTTTAATTTTTGATTTATTACCTTTTTCTATGGTTTTTCAATGCAAAGGATCTGAAAAAAATCAATATTGCCCTCAAACACCTGTTTTCAAAACGTAGTTAAATAAAATATAGCATTTTTTGCTATAAAAGTGAAGGAAATCAATTTTACAAAAATAATAAGAAAATGAAAAAAGGTAGTTTGCAACATTAATATAATAATAACAAGTAATAAAAGTAAACAGTTTAATATAAATAATACCAATAATATTTAAATAATGTCATTAATAAAACATGTACCATAAATAATTTCTTATAAATATTCCCTTAACATAATAATATATTTCTTGTTTAATTGTGATACACCTATTTTAAATAAATTAGCCCAGTTAGGAATATTTGTCATTAAATACTTTTTATGAATTTCCTCACAAATATTTTCTTTCCTTTTAAAGTAATGACTGTGATGCAATGTTGCACAAGCATATTATTTTCTTCTAAAAGTGTTTGCCTGGTATGAATGTATAAATAATGCGAAAAAAATGCTTTTGAAATTGCTTCATTTTTCAATTTGCCAGAATTAAAATCAGGTATTATCTGTGGCTTCGCGTAAACAATATAATCTTTTCAGAAAACAAACAAATGGTAAGAATAAAAGCTCGTTTACTACATCCTCTAATTCCTTTCTGGTAGATAATTAGTTCTAAAAGCATGTGTTATTAGCACTTAAGAGAAGCACGTAAATATTTTAAGTATAATGAAAAGGAATGGCAATAATCGCATGTGTTTTTAAAAGCTTCGGATGTTGAACGTTAATTAGCACAATGCGTGCATTTAGAAATTGTGGTATGCTTTAAGTAGTTTTGCAAATTATTCTTTTATTTAATAATTTCATATTATCCATTGTTAGCGTCTTTCGTTGAAAAGAAACTCAGCCTGCTTTGAATTTAAAGTCGAGAGAAGAGCTAAGTTTTACTGTTGCGAAAAATTAATGTGACGGTAGAAGGATTTTTATACTCAGGCTATAATTATCTGAAGAATATCTAAAATCATTGCAACAATGATAGCGTGGTTAAGAAAAATCTTCCGAAGGATTGATTTGGGTGAAATATTTCTCATTTGTGGTTTTATCTAGAAGACGGCATAATGTATGTAAAACGTTTTACAAATTGTGTGATAAAATTTCTGATTCCGTAGCTGAGTAAATACAAGTCTTCATTCTTACTAAGAAGGACTAAAAATGAAAATGCAAATATTGCTTTTTAATTAACACAAATACCATCTATTTCTATTTATTTGTTAATGTTTAATTTATAAGTCCGAATTAAAAGTTATATTACTATATAGTGAATGATTAATTTCTCTTTTATGTTTAGATATGATTGATATTAGCATTGTAAAAATAAGATAGATATTTCGAACATCCAGAAAAAAAAAGTCTCTACACTCATCGGCAACTTTTTCTCTTAGAAAGGCATATTTCAGATATGCGACATGGTACGGCTACAATAACAATAAAAGTAACTAAATATTAATAATAATATAATATAAAATAGTAATAAAAGTAAACGTATAACTATATCAAATTAGAGTTAATTTACGTAGATTGTAAAAGTTGTAATGTTCTAGTAATTTGCTTTGTAATCGCGAAAACGTTTATAAATAAAACTGTTGCTGCTAATCAAGAAACCAAACTGAAAATTATCGTTGATATTCAGTTAATTTAGCTACTATACTAAAATGGTAGTTTGACAGAATTATTCGAATATGTTCAGATGTGGATGGGAGTGTTCAAGTTTTAAAGCTAAAAACTTCCATTGGTAAACTAAAATGCCCTATTAAGAAACAGTGCGCATGATCTATGGCATCTATGGCAGTTGAGTCTATCTAAAATCTATGGCAGTTGAACTGCAATATTTATTTACCTATATTAAACTTTGTTAAATCCACAGAATAATAACTTTCTAAAACTTTATTTTATTTCAGCATTATTTATAATTGTAAATAACTTCATATTTAATTTTATTATAAAAATTTATATGACCATAGGTCATCGCGGTGGAATGTATCTGGCAACCGTTTATTAATGTTCAAAAGACTATCCATGATACCTCCCATATGAAAATAAATATTTGTGTGTTTTATTTTAATTTCCGCATTGACATGCTCTGGCCAGGTACTGCAGAATATTTAAGGTTGTGAAGCATTATAACAGTAAAGATTTGTGTTTATATCAGATTCAGGCGTTATCATCTGCTGCCGAATTTATTGTGTGCTTAATTTAAATCTTGATTCCTACTTTGTTTTTATAAATTCCTCAAATTGTTTTATCTATTACTTATTGAATGGTAATAACCAAAATTTTGACGAGTATTTCACAGCTTTCGAATAAAACATCCGCTTAAAAAATACGTGGTAATGATGTAGTATGCTATCTACCGCTTTTCTGATCGTATCCGTAATAAACTCTAAACGATCAAATGAACACTGCCAATCCTGCAGACAGTAGTAATAATGAAAAAATTAATTCTTGCTGGTAGATTTTGAACCTAAAGATTCAACGGTACTATTAATACCGCCAGTTAAAAATGAAGGAAAAATAAGAGAAAAACAATGCTACAACAATACACCAAATAGCGTGGCTCGAGAATTTAACATTTGAAATATCATCACTCTTTACTTTTTTTGCCACATTTCGCTATTGTTTCAGTACAATGGATTACACAATTTGGCAATAACCTCATATCGTAAGGCTGTCGTAAGATTCTTTCAGGACAAAGGAATAATTCATAGCAATAGGCTTTGTTTCCAAATTTATCCGATGACGTTAACTTTTAACTCAAACAAAGCTCATATACGGCGTTGTTGCGTACGTTCTTGCTGTGAAAAAAAAAGATTGAATTGACATCGATTGAGTTTTGCTAACCTCAGTTAGAAATTAGCCATTATACGGCAATAGATTGGAATAGCTACTTT
Organism: Stegodyphus mimosarum; assembly: GCA_000611955.2. Lineage (NCBI taxonomy): Eukaryota > Metazoa > Arthropoda > Arachnida > Araneae > Eresidae > Stegodyphus > Stegodyphus mimosarum. Next base: position 740,889 of record KK119134.1, read on the forward strand.
AAAGTTTAACAAAAAAAGTGAACGTATTTTTAAGGGACAATGGATATTCGGGAGTTTACGCCGAAAAAGTAAAGAATTTTTTCTGGTCGCCGTTTCCGATCGTTGTGTTACAACATTGATGACTGTTATTCAGAAAAACCTCACGGATGACAGCATTATATCTTCGCACTTCTGGAAAGGATATAAGAAAGATTAAGAAGAAATACTGGCTATGAACATTTTACTGTGAATTACAGTTATAATTTTGTAGATCCCGAAACTGGATGTAATTCCCAAACAATGGAGCGATTGCAGAGCAGTTCTAAACGGAGAAACAAACGTCAGCTGGGCTCTGCTCGCAATCATTTAGAGTCACATTTGATAGAATTTATGTGGCGTCGGTTATATTCAAAAACTGAAATGTTTTCTGCAATACTGAATAACATTTGTAATTTTATGACAAATGTTTAGATTGAATTTCTTGTTATTCTTTATTTATGTAGATTAAAAATTGGAAAGGAAAATTTACTTTCTTTAGGTATTAAGAAATTTTAAAAAGTTTACATTTTATGGAACTTTTTTTTTTACTCTTTTGAAACCCATTATTATTTCATAATTTTATACTTGGCAACTATTAGTGTCAAAAAAATGCGACGCATTTTTAAGTGATGCCGCTTTAACGGAATAGTACCAATTCTGCAAAGCATGTGGAATACCATATCTGTACCAAACATTTCTACATTATCTCGCAGAAGCGTAGTGGAAATCCGTTAAAAAAAGTGTCGACTATTTTTCGGCCTTTCTGGTGGACTTTCGTCTTGCATACTGCTGAACGATTCACAGAAACAGTCCCCTCAAAGATTGATAAACCTTTTGTTTTGTAAAATTGGAAACAATTTAAATTTAGTAGGTTATTAAATTAATTCATGTAATAATTTTTATTTATGTATTCTTAATCATTAGCCCATTGAATAACATCCACCCGAATTTGGAATTTGATTTGTTGTCTATTTCATATTTTGCAAAAGTTTAACAATTTTTTATTAACAAACTTAACGATTTCAAAGCGGGCAGTGGCAACACTATATGGTAAAACTCACTTTTATCTTCAGCGCAAGACACTATCTATCGGAAATTCGAAAGTTACGCTGTTTTTAAATATTTTTAGTTCAAAGAAACATTTGTCCAAATGCTGTCGAAATGCCTATGTGTGTGTAAATGAAAAAAAGCCCCTTTAGGCGTAATATAAAATCTGAAAACTTTCAGTTTATTTTATATTTATTTATTTATTTTCATGTTTGAAAATAGTGTTTTCGTAGTGTCATCTAATACGTAAATAACTAACTAAAATTGTTGCAATTAATGCAGTTTTGATACATAACTATCAGAAATGAAATTACTTTCTTAGTGTCAAGAATTGAATACGATATTGTCTCTAACTTCTCATTTTCTTTTAATTTGAAGAAAAGAATGCGTACTCCGCTTACAACCCGAAATTAAAAATTCATGAAATCTCAAGTTTATACGCGAACAGAGGTTATGGATGTAAAGCGTAGTATGCCGTGGTCGGACGGAGCTTACGAGAATAATGTTAATTAGTATATTGCGTGCATTTAGAAAATAAACTGGAAAAATAGCTCACTGTGTGCGGAGTCAGATGGATGTAATAATCGAAAATTGATTCATCTACTCATGTAGTATTATCTGAATATCACAGAGATTCAGTTTTTGTCAAAAGTTTAATTTTGCAATTGTTATATTGGAAAAGATAAAATAAAAAGTTTTACTAAAATTATTCATTATAATTAGGAGCGATTGTTGTTCTAATATCTAAAACATATTTAGATATTTGAACGCCGAGCACTTTAAAATTGTTTCGTGGGCACCTTGGTACCACAGACTTCGCATTCCCAACCCCTTCTCTAGGCTATCATTTCTCAAACTGTTGTCCTCGACGGTTGCCCTTGTGATCCTGCTAGATTTGGGAAAATATCCGGTTATTTATAATAAACATTTCTTGCTGATGACATGCAGCTAAGTACAGTGGCATAGCTTTCTTAAAACTCAATGAATTTAAAACTAAATGAACTAAATCTCTGTCTGAAAGGTAATTCGTTGACTGTTCTCAATGCTCATGTTTTTCTCACGCTAAAGGTTTGAGAGTAAATTTGGTTGTGCTAGACAGAGTTTCTCCATTTCCAACTTTGTTTTTAAATTTTGAACACATACAATATCCTTGTGTACCACAAGTATACAACAAAGGGGCTTACAAAAGTAAGTTAACTACTTTGTAAGTAACTTTTACTAAATATTACATGCATAAATAAAACGAACACAAACAGAAACAGCAGCTTAGACTTCACAAAAACAAATAAGTTCATTGGACGAATCGCACTAAGCTTTCTCAAATCGTTCTGCAAGCATATTCTAGGGCCGTCGAATGTAAGGTAGGGAAAAATTAAATGCTTCACATCTTGACGTACCTTTTTTAACACTCGCATAAATTATTTGATTTTATATTGAAATGAAACAGGTAACTTACAAATTTACTGTAACCAGATAAAAGCTGAGATACATTTTAAATTTATAAAGAGAAAAGACTCGGAATACAGTCTATGGCAAAGAGAAGGAAAGAACTTTTTGGTGCCCTCAGCATTACAAAATGAAATATATTCCTTATTCCACTTAGTTAAAAGGCTCATATAGTGAAAGAACTTTCAATAACTCTTTGGAATGCTAATATTTATATCTACAGGTAAATTTAAAGCATCTTTAGCTAAGAAATTAGCTCATTCATATCCATAGAATCCATGGTGACCACGTACATAAGCAAAACGAAATCCTTGCTCCAACTGACAGCAAGATCAGTACAGAGAAGTTCTGCTTGAAACACTGTGCATTCATTTCGAATGCGATGCTTAAAATAGCACACTTCAGATTGGTCTTCAAGAAGAACAAATGCAAGGACAGATTTATTGTCCATTTTACTGCCATCTGTAAGGAAAGCCATATGAAAACACTTTCAAACAAACAATATTCTTTTTATAATCTCAGAAATTCATGGGCTGGATGAGGAATACCGGGGAAGGGGACACTGCCATTTATGCAGTCTTCCAACGTATCAGTTGACAATACCTCGAAAATATTATTCTAAATTCAGTTTCGAAATCAATAAGCAGAAATCCTTCAAAAACAAAAGTATCCTTATAACTTAAGGTTCTATAATACAAAGAATCCACTAATAATACAAAGAATTCTCCGTTGAATCTTTCTCAGATTTTTTTTGTTAACTTTCTTTGCAAGAAGATATCCCCAAGCATGACAGCCGTACGAAATGAAAGGCACAATACACTACTTATACATCAGTTTCTTAACTTCATATCTTACTCCAAAAGTATTTTTGGCAATTCGGTGAAAACCATTAGTAATTTTTTCACATTTAGTAAAAGGAATTCTATATGATTTTTCCATGTTAACTTTTGGCCAAGTATGACACCAAGGTACTTTACACTTCCTACAAATTCTAACAGAGAATCATCTAGTATCAAAGGAACAATATTTTGCTCATTAAAATTTCTGGAAACAGTCACAGCGTTACGTTTTAAAGGGTTGAATCTGAGTTTATGAGAGATCGCCCAATTGGATACAAAGTCCAATGCTTGTACTCTCAAAAGAATATTAATCAAAACCTTTCCTTCGAAAATTAAAAGTAAGCCGTCTGCTAATACAAATTTTAAATAACCGTCGAGATGACATAAAGGATCAGAATCGTTTTAGTAGAAAATTCTGCGGTTATTGGCAAAGAATTGTGAATGATATTAGTTCGCATTTGGAAAATCACAATTTAAATCTTATATCCTGTGTAGTAAATATAAAACATCCATTGCGATTTTGAAAAGAACAAATTGTCATTGAATGAAGCAAAACTGTAAATTGAACTGTCGAGTGGCGTAGCACATAAAATAAAATGCCAAACAGAAGGTATTACTTTCTGGAAATCATTACCAATAAAAACGGAATGTATTGAGCTTCAGCTTCACAATGGTGCTTTAAAACTATACTTAAAATTTTTTTTACATAGTTTAGAAATGACACTCATGTCCATAAATTAAGGATAATACGGAGTCACGCGGAAATCGAACTCTAAAATAAATATATCACCTGTAATATCACTACACACATCTTCAAGAATCATATGCAAATTTCAGGAAGTAACCAGATGACACCGATGGTACGCCACAATGACGAGAGTGTAAGAGCGTGATATATAAGGAATACGGGCAAAGAAGTAAAATTGTTCGGAGGCGCTTTATAAGCATTTCAGTGTAATAACCGAATAGTTATGACACAAAGGTAGCATTTGGATGATTTTTTACGTGGTAGAATTATCGGCCGTCTGGAATGTGGGCGTACCCAACTGTAAGTATCAGACGAACTTAAAATTGCCCAGAGTGTCATCTCCAGGCTTTGGCAACAATTCCAAGATGATGGTAATGCGAGTAGACGTTACAGCACAGGTCGCCCCAGAGTTACAACGCCGAATGAGGGCCGGTATTTGTCAGTTACTGCCAAAAGAAACAGGCGGAGCACAGCCTCCGACCTGTCTCGTCAGCTCTCTTCAGCCACTGGTACGACAATTTCAAGGCAGACCGTATTTCAAGACCAGACGCTTAGGGCAGATTGGTCTATATGCTCGAAGACCTGTCAGATGCGTTCCACTTACTGCAGCTCACTGTCGCCTGCGGTTAGCCTGGAGTAGAGAGCATGCATTGTGGACACCGCAACAGTGGGCTTGTGTGATGTTTTCCGACGAGTCCAGGTTTAGTTTGCAGTCTCATTCTCGCCGGACTTTCATATTGTTACGTGCGTACGGGTTCGTTATATATTGAATGCGCAAGTCGTTGAAAAGTTAACAAAAATTTATTCTTTCCACAAGAAATGAATTAAAATGCTGAAATATTTCTTCACAGATCTTCGCACAATATCACAATATCTCAAACGTTTAGCAAAAACTCAGTTCAAAACAGATAAAATAATTCTATCTCACAGCGAAATCGCTACAATCAATAACAGCATTAAGCAAACAAACAGCAGTTTGTTTTTTACAGCTACAAGTACAACAGCAACAACAACAACTGAGATGAATGGCGAGGAGAGTGGTTCGAAAACCAGGGTGCATGGGTCAAAGGACCCTACCCCTCATCAAATGCATTAGTATGATTCTAATAAATTGGCAAGTACAAAATAACTTAAAAATAAGTAATAATAGATTTTTTTTAAAATATATAATTATATATATGAAAGGTACTAATTAAAGTAAGTAAAAACAAAAGGAAGGCGGGGCTATTATCAATAACTTGCCCTATGAAAAGTAAAATTTAAAAGTAAATAAAGCCATTCAAAATCCCACGAAAAAACCGAAAATGCCTGTTTAGAAAGAGAAGGCCGCTGAGCTGGTGACACACTAATTATATGCGTAAAGAAAAAAAAATCAT
>KK119134.1:750779-785242 GCA_000611955.2 Stegodyphus mimosarum
ATACTATGCAAGCTTTTATATGTTCAGCTTGCATATACCCTTTCCAAGGATGAACATTTGCACGTATAAAATAAATAAAATATGCAAGAAATTACATTAATTTTCTTTTCCCTCTAAATTATCCATTATAAAAGTCACCTGCGAATTTATAAGGCAAACATTAAAAATGGTTGCAAATACTTAGTGTCAAATATTTAACTTATTTCCATGCAGGTTTACATGTACTGAAATGGATTGCAAAATGACTATCATTTAATAAAAATATAAATAAATTAAAGAACACTAATTAAAATATAAATAAACATATACATTAAATTAATAAAAATTATTATTATTATTATAATTTTTATCGCCTTTTTAAAATGTCGCCAAACTACCAGTTACCATATTCCAAAGATTAGCCCAATACTGCATTATAAACAAACAGCAGTTCGCTTTTTACAGCTACAAGTATAACAGCAACAACAACAACTAACTGAGATGAGGTGTTTCACCTCGGCTTTTATAAGCTTTTTTTAATTATCAATAGAACAATCACGATTTTTCTAGATTTTTCTGGATGGCAACAGTAATTACGAGATATTTATTTATTAAGCATTAAATGCACGAGCTCTTTTATTTTTATTGTTATTTTTTTTCGACGTAGCTTTCTCTTCAAAAATCGTCTGCGTTGCTAAGGCAACATGAAGCAAATCTAATTACAATTCTAAATAAATAGCCAAATAAATGTGAAATTCGTAACAATATGGAGAGTTTCAGGTACCCGTTACCACCAAGAAAATATCATTGAACGACACCGTTACGGTGGTGCAGGAGTGTTCGTTTGGGGGGGATTATTCTTGGTTCCAGAACTGAGCTGGATGTTCAAATTGGAACCATGGCAAGCCAAATCTATCGAGACGTCATTCTGGAATAAAATGTACGTTTGTTTCGGGGCGCCATGGGCGCACAATTTATGTTTATGGATGGCAACGCCCGTCCTCACCGTGCAAACATCGTAAGCGAATGCCTTCAATCGGAGGATATCACCCGTATGGACTGGCCAGCATTCTCAACGGATTTGAATCCAGTAGAGCACGTGTGGGACATGCTTGGCCAACGAGTTGCAGCCCGTCAATCTCCTCCTACATGTCCACCGGAACTTCGGAGAGCATTGCGTTTTGAGTGGTGTAATATCCCCCAAGATCAGATCGATAATTTGATACTCAGCATGCCTAGGCGTTGTACGGACTGTATTGCATCGTCTGGGAGACATACAATGTATTAACAATCATACCAACCATTTAATATTGGTTTTTAATCGTCTGGGAGACATACAATGTATTAACAATCATACCAACCACGTAATATTGGTTTTTCGTAAATAGGTTTTTTTTGTAATTTGCTCCAGGGAGAAAAAATCGCTAATTTTTTTAATAATATCAAACATATAGCATCTGTTTTTGCTCTGTAACTTTTGTTTAATAAATAAGCTTTACAAATAAGTCAAATTTGTTTTGCTTCTAACTCTTCCGTTGCTTGATTTTGCATTATCCTTAATTTATGGACATGAGTGTATTTTGCTCAGTAACTGAAATGAAAACAAGAGATCGAAATCGACTGGATGTATGTGACGATCTCAGATCTAAGTTTACTAGCATACATCCAAACATGGAACAACTGTGGAAGCATCGGCAAGCTCATGTAAACTTAAACCGATGCTTGCACAGCTGTTCCATGTTGGGATATATAAGTTACGAGTACCAACATTTATATAATGCTTAGTAGAAAATTTAAAAGTTCTGCAAACTGTAATATTCTTGAATAGCTAAAAAGAGATACAACGTTTCTTCTGTTAACTTAATTAGTGAATGAATTTTAATCAATTGCATTTTTAAGATATAAGCATACTGATAGTAATGCTAAAATGCTGAAACAAAAGTGATGAAAAAAATCGCTTACGAAGGAGACAAGAGTAAGGTAGTCGGGAGAACATTCTAAATTGTAGAAATGGCCCCCATTAGGAAAAATGCTTGAGAATTATTTCTTTAGACAATTTTCTTGAGCTCCATAGAGCGCTGCAAATTGGAGGCCAAAAATGAGATTGCCAGTTTTGCTTTTTTAGTAGTTTTTAAGGTATACCCATGAGAAATAATTTACTTTTAGTATTTTCACTTTATATTCATTCAATTGCTTTTTAATGTATCCCCGCGGGAAGTAATCGCAACAAAGAGTTTCAGATGAAAATGGCAGGCAGTTTTAAAATGCTAAGCAATTTATTTTTCGGTTATTAAGTTATTATATAGTAGCTTCATATGTATACGAAGGTATCCAGCCTTAGTGAAACAGCGTGGATACAGTACTTGTGTGGATAAAATCGTTGTGATTTTGTAAGCCCATCAGGCAAGAAAACTTTACTTTAATAATATAAAATTGCTTTTTCTCCCTCTGACTCGCAAAAAATGGCTTAGTTAAGTCCTGTGAGGATATAGTAAGCATATCATAAAAAGACAGGAGTGAAGTTAGTGCACAAGACACAAGGATGTTACAATCAGTCACATAGGTGTACACTTTTCAGATTATTCTTTTAGATAAACGATTTTCTCCTGGCAGAACTTCAAAAACAGAGCATATCGCTCGTCTGCATCCGACAGCGTATTTTATAGGGAAGTTACATATTCAAATTAGCAGTCTGCTCTTTTAAGATCTGTTATATTTTTTTCTTCCCATATAGATTTTCTGTTTTAATTTTTTTTTCTGATGGCACCAGCAATGCGTGAAACAGTGCTTCGTCATATGTGATTCAAGTCTTTAGAATACTGATGCACAACATTCGATATAAAACTTAAGAACACTTCTTATACTACTTAGTAACTGTTAATTCATGCCACAGTAGTTTATGAATTTCTTTCTGTTCGGCCTTTTTGCATGCCGATGTAACCTGTTCGACTAATATCCACTTGTGACGTTGTATTTTGCTTATTGGTGTTTTAATTATTGACATTTTAATAACGTAACTGGTGTATATTGAATATTGTTTCGAATTTTGTACTTAAATAGGTAATTTTAGGGGAATTATAAGTAAAATTGTTGCATTACTTTTGGTATAAAAATCATGTGAAAATCTAAAAAGACGAGCTACGCCGGAAAAGTAAGAATGCAGGCGCAAGTCCATTTAACATTGACTAAATGGCTATCTCGGTAATTTGGCAAGATATCGCCAAGCTGACAATAAGTTGCATTGTACCAAAGGAATACAACAATTTTACTTAAAATTCCGATAAAATTACCTATCTAACTACAAAAGTCAGAATAATATGTTTTTTCAGATACATCAATGTTTTTAAGCATGATCTTTGAGTATATTTGCAACGAATAAGCTTTAGGCTAACATACTGCTAGAGCAGTAAAATAAGGATTCGAGCATAGTGCGAAGAAATGCTTTCAAGCAGAAAAAAATATTTTATTTACATAAAAAAAATCTAGGAAGTTATTTCAGATGCACTAGCAGAATTTTTCTAAACTGTGCAATACATTATAAGCATATTTCTTGAAAACATATCTTTAATATCTAGTAGGATTTTGATAAAGGGAATACTTCTTTCCACTTTTAGAAAGGAAATGGAGTGAATATTGAAAGTACGTGCTACAAATATCCAAATATCTACTGTGACTGCAACGGTTTATCTGCATGAGTATGTCTGCTACGTTAGACGACAGTTTATTTTTCCTTTGGGTGGCTTTAATTGGTATTATGCAGACATCGTAAATCTGAGTTCGCTTTTTTTCACCTTTTCAGTCTAAGTTTTGAATCACATAGGCATGAGTTTCTGTTTACAGGGACAGTAATTACTCGTACCAATAAAATCATTAGTACTGCTTTCGGTAACCTCAATTTTCTCAAATCACTTATTAGTATAAACTCCAATCTATCTTTAAAAAGCTGCATTATTTATAAAGCAATCTTTCTACTAATCTTCATATGCTCCTCCTACATGGAACACCATAAGTGACAGGAACCTAAATAAATTATATGTTTTATAACATAAATCATCCACCTCATTACAAATACTCCCTATTTAATTTTTAATTAAAACCTCCACAAGGATTTCAATATGATATTCATCAAAGACTCTATCCTTTAATAAAATAACAACCTTTATAATAAAGCAATTGACTGGGAGAAAGTGTTTTTCACAGACATCTTCAGCCGTACAATTATTTAGAAAACTACAGCCTCAGAGCTCACACAATGGGAACTTTTAATATTAGATAAAGTACATCTAAAATGACTTCTACCTGTTCCGCTACTTTCGTTTTGCAGCAATTTCAAGATTAATGGAGTAATCAGCGCCCTCGATTGCTATATGGTAGATTGAATTTCACCCACGAGTTCAAACTTTATCCATAAACTTGTCACCTAGTAATTTTTTTCACCTTTGTGTATTTCTTCCTCAACCTCATTGCAATCAACACGTTTCGTATAATTTTTATAACTTATATATTTAATCAATAGTCAATTTTCTCATTTTATCTGGAACTCAATTTTCAATTTCTAATTTTAAAAAGTGTGATGTGCATAGTAAAGTGTCTCCTATGATGTATCTGCACCTCTTCATAAGTTATATTTTATTTTTACGTTTTGCATATTTGATCTTATGTGTAGTTGTATACAACATTTTCAAAATTTGATCCTCTTCCTAAATACAAAAATGAAAACATACTCCAAACAATAAAATTATTTACATATTTAAATTTAACAGCTCAAAGCCCAACAAATGATAAGCATTCTGCTTAACAAAAGATAAACATTCCCTCTTTAAGGGTATGAAGATATATAGTGTCAACAAGAAACAATAAATAATTTGGTTTAAGGAGACAAATATTGACTTTATCATAGAATAATAATTTATTTAATTGATGATTTATTTCTATTCCTTTTTTTACAAATGTAACATGTGTTGTTGATGTAAAACAAATACGAAGGAGCGTAAATTGTCAGTCACTCCTTCTTTTGATATCTAGAATATTTGAATCAAAAGAGAGGAAAAGAAAACTGAAAAAAAATCTGAAAGCTTTCGAATTTTATACTACGTCCAAAAGGGCTTTTTTAGCGTTTTGTGTGTTACATGTATTGATTAAATATCATAGTCTTTGCACTTAAAATACATAAAATTAAATTCAACAGCAATATCACAAAATATTTACAAATAGCAAAACAGCATATCTTTAGAATTTAATTTCCGATACACAGTCTCGTTTTACAGTCACTACACAAATAAAAATATTTTCTTTTGTATATCGTTGCCATTGCTCGCTATGAAATCCTTTCGTTTGTCAATAAAAAATTAGTTAAAGTTTTACAGAATTTTAAATAGATGGTAAAACAAATTCAAAATTCGGGCTTTTAAGTGCCCATGTTCGGTTGGAGGACTACATTATTCAAAATTTGATAGTTTTAGGTACAGTTGTTCCCTCACAGTGCGAGAGACATTCATGCATTCATGCAGATTCTTGATTATTTAGTTTTTTTTTAAATATAATACATGACGATAATATTTGGTGGCAACAGTCTGAAGAGCAAATCGACGCAAAATGCCGTTTTGAAATTAATAGCCCTTTTGGGCTAACACCGTTTGGGCTAAAAATTATAGTCGCATTTCTTCTTTTAAGCTTATAATAATCACTAGGATTACTTCGAGAAAAGGTTGTTAAGGCAAAAGATTTTTACTTAAAAGTCACTCACTTTTTGCCTTTTCCTATAAATTTTTTGTTTGTTTTACTGAAATTAAATTTACAGTGGATGAACGTTCATCTTCCAATTTATACGTATAGTAATATTTATAGAATGGTAAATTTACAAGACTATTTAGGTTATTTTATAGGTACTAGAAAGTTACAATAAATCAGATCGAACTCGTGTACATAAACAAGCAAACAAAAGTATTAAAATGAAATATAGGAATAAAATTTTAGGTTAATTTTCCTATTTAGTAAAATGGCTTTCAAATCATCCTTCTCTCCTATATATGTATATGAAAATTATTTTATTAAACTTATTTTGCATTAAAATTTAATACAGAATATTTCAACTATAAAAATTTTAAACGACAATAAAATGAATCGAAAGCTACCTCTCTTGAGCAAACCGAGAAACAACAAATGAAACGCTTTGCTTTTGCAAGTCTTCTATGTAAGCCACATAATGCTTTCTGTCCAACAGTTCTGTTGGCTAAACACATATTTTGTTTACGTCTCCGACTGTATGATTCGCAGCGACATGTGGTTCGTTCTCTAACTTATGTAGCCAGCATAGTTTTGTGAACGAATCTTAAAATCACCAAGTAAGGATAAAAAAATTTTAAACTTAACTTAATGTTATGTATTTTTTTATTAACAAGAAAAAATCATGAGAATAAGAACTTCTTCATAGCCCTGAGTAGTTTTAATAAGATTATTATTCTTAAATGTATTTGTAGTATAACTATTTTAAAGTATTTTATGTTTTAACAAGCTTTTTCTCTGAGTTACCTGTTATGTGTTGTTAAAGAAGAAGGTAACTTATTACAAAATTTCGATATTTCTGCGAGTTTAACTTGAAACATAAATTTCTTTTGTTGATGGATTCTGTTTGCATTTTAATGGAGGAAATGGAAACGAATGAACATTATAAAATCAATTGACTTTATTTTTCTTTCTAAATGAGTTGTTGGTACTGTTGCCAAAGCCCGAATATTCAGATTCCTCCCTTTTCTTCTTTTGCCATTAATCACTTAAGGACGGCATTATGCTTTTAAGAAAGATTCAAATTCTCGACTCTACAAAAAAAAAAGAAGGTAAAGGATGAAAAAGTACTCTTCTACCAAAAGAAGGGGAGAAAGATCACAGATATCTAAATTTTTACTTTAAAAAAGCAAAGTAATAAGTTCAGAATCCATAAAATCATGGGACAATGTATCAAAGTGTTTCTAAAACTCTTTTTTTCCCTTCAGAGTTCATCGATCGTCATTTAATGAAAATGACAGAGTTTTTATTCAATTTTCGCGCTTAAACACTTTATTTCTTTCATTTCTTTTTTCTGATTGAGCATTTTCGTATTCAACTTACACTTCTTGAAAGTCATTTTGAAAATTTAAATTAATTATCCAAAGCGAGCACATAATGGAACAATAAAAATGTACAATTCAAGCATTATCCATATTCAGTGAAATTGTTTTTCTGATAATCAAATAGAAAGTAAAAGAAATTACAGAAGGCTGTAGAATTTTTTTACCTCTCTTCAGGTTATTGCAAATATACTCCTAATTAAATTTATCCTAGGTTGAAAATATGTTATTTGCCAGTGTTGTATTTAACATACCAAGCTAACGGTCGATCTTGCCTTAAACGTCTCAGAATATTCATATACATTCTATATTAGCCAACAGACGGGAAAAAGCATTTAGGAGAAAGCGAAATGTGTAATGAAACGTTGAATATAGTATTTATTTTATTCAAAGCTAATAAAATAGATAACCGATATTTATTAGGGTAGCAATGTTATTAGTTAAAAGGTAGAAAATTGACTGATACACCTTTGGAACCGGATTTGAATGAAAAAGAGAACCTGGATATTTGGGAATATGAACTATTTTTACGTCATAAAGGTGCTAAATACTGTGGATTCTAAGGTTCTGTCGAGAAAATTAAAAATACACAATATTTTGATAATGTCACAAGTACACGCGGAGAACTATTGAATTATGTTTGTTATTTTTTTATTATCAACCAGTTTTACAGAAATATATAAACTTAATTACGAGTTTTAAATATTCCACATTGTATTCAGAAACAATGTTAAGAAATAAAGAATAGATTACTTTTCGTTTAATTATGTTTTTCACCAAATATCCCTAAACATTCATTCTTTAAAGTAACAAAATAACATGTAAAATAAAAAATAACTCTTAATCAATAAAACAAATGTAAAGAAACATTAAAAATAGTAGGAACTAGTTCTGCGCGTCTAAACTCAGCAGCCGTTTGGAAAAATGTAACAGACAGCATCCTGTCAAATTTGTTTTCAGTTGCGGGAGTGAAAATAATTTATACTCAGGCTACTCTTGAGAACAAACAAAAAAAAAATTCGAGAGTGCTCTTGTTGAATGATAGAAAAAGTTCTGAACGTCATCTGTTGACAAAAAAGTGAACAAACAGCATTTACTAAAAAAGTCATGAAAGCTGAGGGTAAAAAGGGATTAGAATTGGGATCATTAATCAGAAATTAAAGATCTTTATATGTCCAATACTCACCTGAGAACTCTAATTTGGGAAATTAATAAAATATCTCTAGGCAACGGGAAACGCTATTTATTCATTTTGGTTGCAGAGAACAGGAGGATGATATTCTTAGATAAACAATGTCAGGCAAAGATAATTTCTGAGTATCTTTGCTTTGGAACTTAAATTTCAAAACTCATGTTTTGACCAACATATTTTGAATCACATTTGGAAAGAATACCACAGATGTTCCTGGAATAAATATCTGGAATGAGGTCTTTAAGCATCAAATTGCGAATGATATTAGTAGGTGAAAAATTATATAAAAGTTAAGCTTATGTAAAATACAAATAATTTTATAACTACTTTATAGAAAGAATGCAATTATTATTGAATTCATATGGAGGAGAAAAGTTAAGAAATTGTGTTTTTTCCATCTTTACTCACAAACGTAAGTGGTCTCAAAAACTGCAATTTTGCTGCTATGGAGACTATAACAAAGAGCTAAAATGTTGGAACAAATATGGAAAAATTTGATTAAATTCTTCACTTTTTTAATGTTATAAAGGAAGTCAATTAGAATATTCATACGTGAAACAGAATATTCATAAGTGAAACCAGTGCAAATATTTTTCATATCATGAGCCCACGACCAGCTTAGCGGATTAGGTTACCGATTCTAGTAGTATAACCCAAGTTCAAATTAAGGCGAATGACAGTTTTTATTGTTTTCTTTATTTGTAACCTGAGCACGAGCCATTTTTCTTTAGAGGTGTCTCCACGAAGGCATCTCTTCGCTTAAGCAGATAACCTTCGCTTGGTTTATTCCTTTTTATTATTCATATTTACGAATTTTGACTTTGGGTAAGCAAAAATCATTCAAAAAACTTTTTCAATTGCTGAATTGGATTTTCTTGAAGCTTTTCACATTCACAAAGATTTATCTTATTTAGTTAATGATTTCAGTCCTTCTTAACGCTATTAAAATTCTATTAACTTACTTTTTTAAATTCCTTCCGTTAGTATATTTCCAAATTAGATAGTGATACCTTCTCGTTCGCTTTACTGTGGGGTATAAATACGACCGTTACGCCCACAGCTTTCCTAAACAAAATCTGTCTGCTTAAAGTGAGATGTTAGAAGAGATGATTTGGAATCTGAGTCCCTCAAACAGCACATTCTGGACTTTTATTAGAAATTTTAAACGCAAGTGTACTTGTAACAACCCGAGTTACACGGGAAATCTAACAATTCTCACTAATAAAGATAAATCGATGGTTCTTGCAGATCATCTAGAGAAACAATTTATGCCTAATACGATTCCAGAGACATAAATTTTATTTATGATGTTTGCTGCTCTGTGAGAGACTGACTCAGTTCCTCTAATGTAAGGAATTATACTGCCACGGTTGCTCCAATGGAAGTTAAAGAGATTGTTAAAAAGCTAAGAATCAAGGAAGTGCCAGGTTTTGATATGATTAGCTACAATGTCATCAAAAATATGCCACTGAACATCATCACAAAATATACAGGAATTATCTATGCTTGCCTTAGTGACTGCTTTTTTCCGGGCAAATGGAAGCTTGCTAAAGTCATTTCTTTGCCTAAACCAGGTAAGGATAATACCAAGTCAGATGGGTACAAACCCATTAGCTTACTGCCGGGCCTGGGAAAATATATGAAAGCAGAAAGCATGATCCTAACTAGACTAAAGCCTTACATGGAGTTATTGCCGCCCTAACAGTTCGGGTTTAGAGAAAAGCTATCGATAGTCAAGCAAATCGTACGACTTGTGGAATCGTGAGGAACTTCTCCATAACAAACAGAATATTGCCTTACTCATGCTGGGCGTGGCGAAAGTCTTTCGACCGCGTCTGGCATGAGTAGCTTATTTACAAATTGATTAATCTGCCCATGGAAAGAGAATTGATTTATCTGATCATGCCATTTATCTCCAAAAGAGAGTTTACAATTTCCATTGGGAATGACTGCTTTAGTATGCGTACAATAAATGACGGTGTTTGTCAAGGGTCAATTTTGGGCCCGGTTTTGTACCTATTTTATGTCGCAGATTTTTCTCGAGCTCATCTAGAACTCAACCACTTCCTAGGTTGCTATGCGGAAGATATAGCGTTAGCTGAAAAGTCCGCAAATGCAACTCCCGCTGTTAAACAGTTGCAGTATCTGATGCCAAACATTGAAGAATGGTGCACAAGATGGCGAATCGCCATAAATGCCAGTAAATCACAGCTACTCATTGTTCGAAGAAAATATACTCAGACACCTCTTAAAAGAAAACTCTTTCTAATTAATGAAGAAGTGCCACAGGTGCGTAAGGCTAAATTCCTGAGAGTTGTTCTGAATGAAAAATTGAAATGGTCTGATCATATCATTCATATTAAAAGGAAGGTTTTTAGTGTCACTAACAGCCTTATTCCACTCCTGCGTAAATATTCAAACTTGGACCTGAGAAAGAAAAGACTGATTTACATTACCATAATTATGGCAATATTCACATATGCTTCACCTGCTTGGACAGCTGCAACTAGGAAAGACATTATAAAACTTCAAGTCGTAGAAAATAAAATACTGCGTACCAGTACTACGTATAATTACCTGATATAATGCTAACTGTTATATCAGGAATGCTACTCTACACTATGACCTTAAAGTAGCTACGACTGAAGAATACCTAAGAAACCTTTTTTGATTAACGACTAATTGCGACCATCTAATAAATCTTGACATATTTTCTTATCAAGTTGAGGGATTCCACCCATTTATTTAACAGTTAAATGCGTGGAAACTCATACACAGAGAAGCGAATAATCTCTTGAGTGTGTGAAAGAGTCGTAAGACTCAAGAAGGGTTACTTACCCCTTTTTTTCTCAAAATAAGATTAAACACAGTCGGTTCCTCTTTCAGAGCGTACTTGGGCTTGAACTCAAAGTAAGAAGAACTAAACTAATGCTTAGCTAAAAGGATATAGCTGAAGCTATCAAGTTTCTAAGTAGTTGGCTCCTAAACCTCAATTAAGTAGGCGAAACAATCAAGGGCCTGAAGTACGGCCGAGCACAGTCATAGCTTAGAGAGAGACATAGCCCAAACGGCAAACGCGCGCTAGTCAGAAACTCTGGCTCTATAACGAGTCAGTGAAACTTAGACTTAAATACTTCTCTTATTCATTTGAATTAAACGCGATTCTGAAAACACATTCTGGTAGGAAATTTGAAACTGAAAATAGAAAGGATAGGAAAGCAGTTTTAACTCAAGATAACTGTTAAAAACTTAGGATAAAACTTGCAAAGTTTGGGAGGAAGATAGTGACATACGACCATTGGCGGCCTACCTCACTAGAGACTCAAACTTTCACACCTAATGTTGCCCTAAATTGTACTCTGTAATTATCCATTCGCAATTTTCATTTAATTTTGTATTTTTATGTATTTTAATTTTAGTATATATTTGTAGCATTTTCATGACGTCTCCACCTCACTCAGGGGTATGCACTCTTGTTAATTCAATTGTTACTTCAATTCGAGTATTTCATGTGATGATAGATTTTATGTGATGCGCCTTTGTGGTATTATTAATACTGAGACGGAGAAACTGTATTTCTATGCGGTATTACGGCCATATTTCATCAGTTATTCACTGCTTTTCAATCTTGCAGATTTCTTTGCTTCTTATGAAGAGGGACCCGTAACTGTTTGCCCTCGGAAATCGATTGAGAACTTGAATTAAATCTACTCAAGGTTGTTGTATTACTAATATTAAATACCTTTATATCTTAATTAAAGAATTACTTTTCATGTCATACATAATGAATCTGTCTGTTTGTATAAAATTTTAAAATAAAGCGATTTAAAATCTGATCAATAATTTTGAATAACAACTCATTATTAAGACATATACATTTTAATTTCAAATTTTCAGTTTCCTAGAGGCAATGGGATGAATTCTTCAGTATCCTCAGACCATTTCCTAGAGGCAATAATTTGAACGTTATAATGGAAACCTTGCGCTTTGCAAATTAGAAAAAACTTCCATAGCCAGGTATTTCCTTGAAACGTCGACGTGGATCATTTACGCGTATGACTGAATGATGGAGATGGGATCGTAGCATAATATGATGCTGTAATAAAACAGAAAGGCAAGTTTAAATGCAATTCTAAAGTCAACACGTTCTTAAATGGCAGAGACTCGTAACAAATGATTATTCTCTTTCAAATCTGATTTAGAAGTATCTCTGTAGTTGTTAAGGAGCAAATAAATAATTTTTGGCACTGTAAAAGAGATGTAGCACAATCTGAAAGCATAAAACTTATTTTCTGTTAAATGCTTGGGGAGAACTCTTGGCTTGCTAACATCAAATTACTTGGCGAATAAATCAAAAACGGTTTTACTATGAAATCGGCAAATTACAGCACAATCCAGCATACTAACGTGCTGTTCTTTATTTATATAACACAATTTAATCATAGCATGTTTGAGAATTATTCCACCATGTCGTTCAGCCAATCAGTAATTGCCTTAATTTCTTTTCCTACGTTGAGCTGATTTCTAGCAAGACTAATTCCAATCTTTCCAACTGCCTGACTTCAATTCCTCTCTCTTTGCAGCCAAAGATCCCAGCTAAAGGATTCCACTAACAAGAAATAGAAATCCAACCTCATTTTGAATCGATCGAGGTGATTAGTGGATAAAACGCCACGAATTTTTACCATTATCTTTTGTTTCCGAGTATTACGACCCCCTACAATGAATTTGGATGAGGTGCCCTCATTCGTAATTAGTGGGGAAAAGATGTTCTTTTTGATTGATGATTATTTCTCCAGGGAAAAAAATGTGGTGGCAACAGTGGTCATTATTTCGCATGATAGCTTTTAAGGTAGTAAGGAACTTCATTTTGTCATGGAAGACTTTTACTGTCAACGAATGAGGTGAAATCGATTTGCATGGAGGATAATTGAAGGCAAGAGAAAATGTAGCTAAACCGTATGCCTTCTAAGAATCATATATACCATATGCAGATTACTGCTTTAGCATTTCAGACTTGATATATATATTAAATTTAAACAAGGCCATTGCCAGTAAGTTATATGAAAATCATTTCTCATCCCATGAGCTTCAATGCCTGTATAGAAGCATTAAACGTATCGTTAAATAACTTTACAAGTTTTATTTGTATTGGCATCTCATTTCGTTATATATATATATATATATGTATAGCAAAATCTACGCTTTTTTACACTATAAATCAGCGGGCCAATAGATTTACAAAGCTTTCACATCTTAAGCTTAAAAAAAAAACAAATTCTAAAAGTCTTCATATTTTAACGGTCGCACAAAAGGGCTGTTTTAAATACGGTTTATGAGCAAAAATTATCAATATAAATGTTCCAGGTAGCATAGCGATAGTATACTGTAGATAAATTGTACATTTAGATTAACATGGGAATGTTCTATAGATTCTGCATTTTTAAGTGCGAAGAAATATACAACTTAATTTTATAAAAAATGTTAAATGTTTTTAATTAGATACTTCATGAATTAAGCGCATTTTTACTTAATTAATCCGAGCGAAAAGTAACAAAAATAATATTATTTAGAAATGCATCTATTCCATTAAAATAGCTTAGTTTGTTAAGACACAGATTAAATTTGAAAGATAAATATCTTACATTTTGCCGAATGGCAACAGACTTTAATGAAACGTAAAACAACGCATTTACAGTAAATCACGTTTCGACAGAAATAATTCTTTTGGGCTAAAAACAACATTTATTTAGACAAGATACAAAAGTAATATAAACTCAAACTCCCTTTCGTTGTCTTAAAATACGATAGCGAATGCGATGCAAAATTCCCTTCTCTTTTTTTTTACAGGCACCTAACCCTTTCGAGGGCATATCTACCGCACTATAAATTCTAAGCTTTGTGTAACATTTTCATGTTTCTCACAACATTTAAAACTTTTCATGATTTTATTTAATTCTGCGAAATAATAGCGGTATTCCTGTTCAATTTAATACTGTGTCTTTTACTAAAGTTCTCAAGGTATCATTATTTTATTTTGTATATTGTTAAATATATCTATTTTCTCAATTTTCTCTTTTTAAGTATTGCATTAGTTCTGTTTTATACATTTAACATGCATGAATAATTAGACGGCTCATTCTCGTAATAACTGAGGAAAGTGTTTATAGCGCAAATATATCTGGAATTTAAAACCTTATTTCACAGTCCCCTTTGAATTAACTACTGCACTGTTTTTCACCTCGGAGTTAAATGTGACCTCCGAGAGACACTCGGGCTTCCTGTTTTTCAACCCTATAGAAAGCGGCAAAAATGAAAAGAGGCGATTGGTGGCTTAATTAATCACGCATTATCTCCGCAGCGGGGCCGTATGAGGATTCGCACAAAGATATGTTCACTTATAAAGAAGACAAATAAGATTACACTTATGTTTTTCTAATACGCCATTTATGATTTTAAGTTTGCGCAGGAAAGAAATTCGATTTCGCCGTTCGGAAATTTCTAAATTTTTTCAAAGTAACCGTGTGAGCTTTATCGCTTTTAATCATCAGTCTCATGAGCATATTTTCAAAAAACAATATCTGAAATTTCATTTCGATTGGTTGAATGGATATTCCACTAGGGGATCATAAATGGGGAAAGTTTTTTATCACCTGTATTAGTTCATTTAAACTGTTGCGTCCCCAAATTGTTTTGTATTTGTTTCAAATACCAATTATACACACTTTAATGTCTCTGAAAACTATTTATTCTCATTTTAAATTGACTATTTCAGCCGCCAATAAAAAGAGAAGATCACGTAAGATGAATCTCTGATTTCTTTTCCTTAAAATTCCTTAAATTATAGCATATACACTCATGTCCAAAATTATCTTTACATACCCAAAAATGATGATATTCAATGAAATATCGAATCAATGTGATCCGTATTTGCAGGGAATGTGTGAAAACCAAGCCTAATTAGCATTATCCAATCAAAAGTAATCAAACAGTTTGTGATATGGAAATCTAGGCGTTACGCCATCCAAGGGTGAATTAAGTGCTTTGCGAAAACTGAATATTTGAGTGAATTTCTGCAACATAGCGTTTGATTTCAGTGTGTAGGGACTCAAAGCGGTTTGTTATGGCTTCGAAGTATCATTTGGAAGAATCTGTAAAGTGGCGAATTATCAGCCGTTTAGAAGCAGGGCAGTCAATCATGGAAACAGCCACATGTCTGAATATTTCAAGACAGACAGTCTCTAAGCTATGGAAACAGTTTCAAAATGATGGAAGTGTTGTAAGGAGGCCTGGACAAGGTCGGAAACGAATGACAACTGCTTCTGAAGATCGGTATCTGGCATTAACTGCCCGTCGTAACAGAAAGGCTACTGCTCGCCAGTTAAGTTCAGAGCTTGCAGCCGCCACTGGAACTGTTGCATCACGGCAAACAATATACAGAAGGCTTAATGAAAAAGGCCTTTATGCCAGAAAGCCAAGGGTATGTGTTTTACTGTCTTCACAGAAAAAGAGGAAACACTTTAATTGGTGTAAAGAACATCAAAACTGGACTGAACATCAATGGTCCCATGTTCTCTTTACTGATGAGTCGCGGTTTAGTTTAACTGGTGATTCTAAACGTGTTTACATCTGGAGGGAGTCAGGAACACGAAATGATCCCTCGAACATTGTGGAACGTGACCGTTTCGGTAGTGGAGGTGTGATGGTATGGGGTGGAATAATGATCGATGGACGTACGCCCCTACACGTGTTCAGCAGCGGATCTGTGACAGGCCAGATATATCGGGATGAGGTCTTAGATCCTTATGTAAGACTTTTCAGGGGTGCATATGGACCTGACTTTTTATTTATGGATGATAATGCCCGTCCACATCGAGCAAACCTCGTTGATGAATTCCTTGAAAGTGAAGACATTAAGCGAATACCTTGGCCACCAAACTCTCCTGACCTTAACCCGATAGAGAACTTATGGGACTACCTTGGAAGAGCAATTGCACGTATACATCCTCCTCCTAGAGATGTAAATGCTCTGAAGACGGCATTGCTGGAAGAGTGGAGATTAATTCCCCAAACTGTGGTTAACAACGTTATTTCCAGCCTTAAAACACGTTGTGATATGTGTGTACAAGTCAGGGGAGATCATATTCCATATTAAATTCGTAAGACTTAATTCTTTTTCTGAATCATTCCTTTTTTTCTTAACTCTCTTTGTCACACTTTATTACCATTTTTATTGTTTCATGCTACAATTTTATATCATATGAGGTGATCTTCAATTTTTTTTTTGCATTTATGTGTCATCATGTTATGTATGATTCCACGAAAATTCATTAAATTATAATTCATAGTCTCTGAGAAATCCATGAATTTATGCATGTAAACATAATTTTGGACATGAGTGTATTTAATATGCTATTTATATAACAAGAACATAGTTTCAGAGTGACGATTGTAAAGAAAATAATTAATTTTTAATTCTCGCTGCAATATGACAACTTATTTAGTGAAGACTGTAAAGCGAAATTTAAAAAAAAAATGCAAGACCTAATATGAAGTTAAGTGTGCAAAGAAATAGGTGCCTATTAATGATTACGCAATTAATACTGACTGATTTAATAAATAAATTATCTAGTGAAAACGTTTTATTCGATAAATGTTTTATTAGCATTATGTAGAAATTTCAGATTATTTTTTAACCATGACACTAGCAATTCTACAAATAGCAACGATTTAAGGATCGATAGTGTAATTTCAATGAACAATTCAAAATTCCATGATTTATACAAAACTATAAAGAAGAAATTAAATGTTCTTAAGCAAATTAAAAGCGAATCTTTTGTACTCTTGTGAAAAGAGATTACACCTAGTACTTTTGATAGAGAAAGAAAAAAAACTCCCTTCAGGACTCCGATATAATCCTTTAAAAGTCTTTAACAAAGAACCATGCTCTGTTATTCACTTTAAAAAATTAAGGTCGTCTGTAAAGAAAAGCAGAAAGGAAAAAAAATGATGGTATTATGGATTCAGATCCTTTGCCCTTCTTCTGCGTCAACATCTCCCTAACCGTCGGCTCCTTTTTCCCCCTGTCATCCTTCGACCCCCAGAACAGTGATGCCAGATTTTGCAAGACGACGTGCTCTATAAAGGCTTGACGAGGCGTGTAAAATCGCTTGCAAAGTCAGAAATCAGCACTTTTTTGGAATTTGTACGTTTCAAGAATTTCGAAGAATATGCCAGAGTCACTTCTTTTTTTTTTTTCATTTTTTTAACTCGAGTTGGTTTTATTTCATTTATTTTCTTTTTGACTTTTGGGAGATTAAGAACCACTAAACCAATTAAAGAATTGCTGAAGCTGTTAAGTGGAGAAGAAAAATTCTGTCGCATTTCACGTGAAATTTTGCTAAGAATTTTGAATGGAGAACATTAAACAGCATAACAGGTTTTGCTGCGCCGAAATCATGTAACATTAGATAAGACATCTGTTTAAATAAATGTAGCATTTAGTTTTAATGTCTTCACATTAAATACGTACGAATTGCAGCACTTTAAGATCAGTTTTCCCTTAACTTTTAACTTTTGTATTAAAAAACGTACTTACGTGGTTTTACAACGAAGCGTGGTATTTAGACACGTTACTTATATGTTGTTTATGCTACGCCCTTCATCAAACATTAAGCTCATGTACGGAAACAACGTCATTTCATATGTAAGACCTATTTTCTCCGGAAAATGCTCTGAAAAGTGCAAATCAGTCATATGTATGAAACAAGTGCATATTCGAACCAATATGGTACTTCTAAATGCATTATATAATTAAAAAAAATGTTTTATTAGGTGTATATTTATATGTGTGTGTGTGATTTATTACAAAGGCTTTTCTAGTATAGAATGTTTCTAAAACTATTGCAAATGTTTTGGCAATGTTTTACGCCTGTAGCATGGTAGAAATATGATTTTCATCAACTGTATATCGGCCTTAGAAAATGCAGTTCCTTTAAATGTAAACTAGATTTTTTTAAAGTAATTTCGGCATTTGTTTTACACTAGCTCGAAGATGTGTGGGAAAAACGTTGAGTATACTATAATTACCTTATATCTATGCAAGATCGCTTTACCGTACTAACCGTAAGCGTAATAATTTGACTTCCAGAAAGTTTAGTATTTCAAGCATCCCACAAAAATGCAAATTTTAATGGTACAAAAGATATGTGTATGTTATCGTATGGTATGTACTCTGCTTTCCAATATCATTTCCGGATATGTAACTATTACAGAGGTGAATTAACGCTTAAGTAGAAACTTTAGATTTTTCTTATATTTTGTCGCTAGATGCTTCGGAGTTAATTACTTCTGGAAAAGAGTAAAAGAAAAATAAATTCTTCTTAGAGGAAAAACAGTGCTGCTCCCATCTAATATATCATAGAATATTATATATTTTCTTAGATGATCTTTACATAATAATATATTAAATATTATCCTTGCATATTATATTTTATCCATTAAATATTTGATTCAATACCTTAAATAATTAAGTAAAAACAGAAAAGCATCGAAAGATCGAAATTATAACATAGTCCAATTCTACTGACAAGATAAATATTTGAATAAAACAGTAATTATTTTGAGTAGAAGAGCCTTAAGAAAAGAAAAAAAAAGTAGCGATGAAATAAAAATGAAGAAAGAATGCATTTTAGTTCTGCAATAAAATTTTTCTTTCCTTTGTTAATGGGCGAAAAGTCTCCAAAAGAGGATTTGAAATGAGATGTAAATAACTAAGAATTGTTATGTGCTTTCTTTTCGATTGAAAGGTAATTGGCTTTCTAAAATTTATCTTCGCAAGTGGAAAAATATCAGATATCTAATTTATTCTGTTTTAAAAAAACCATCTGCTTAAGCGTAATACTTTTGATATCCTAGACATTTTAAATGAATCTGGATATTAGTTACATTTTCCAGAAGAAGAACTTTAAAAAAGCAGCATTTTAAAATTAGAATATCATTTTAACAGATAAAATTAGTTATATGAAGGATGTTGGTCTAAAACAAAGCCCCGAACAATTTAGCTTTTAAGAATTCTAACATATGGTTAATTCAAATGCAATGGAAAAAGTGAAATTTATTTTAAACTCGGTCCTTTTACTGTAAATTGATACGTAGATGATCAAGAGCATCATATAAGAAATTAGCATACATAAAACGACAGTAGTGCACTTGTACATCAGTTCTTAGGCTGAAGCTATTGCAAAATGAAATTGTTTCTCAACTGCATTTATATAATGCTGTGATTAGACAGTGACAGAAATATTCATTCCGTGGGCAAAAGTCCATTAAATATTCCAAGTTAATTCGTGAAAAATAAATGAGATCTTTGCTTACCCAAATCATCATAACGAACAACACCTCGTAATGTATTTAGTTGAAGAAAATTATTATAACGTATTAAATTCGAAGTGAACATTTATCAGATTAAAAGAAGCAGAATATTCCTTTTTTTCTGAATTAACCTTTACTGGTGAACTATTCTAATTAAAATATATTGGGAATGAACAATTTTAAATATGTATTCCCCAAAAATGGTTGCAAAAGTTTTTTTCAGAATTGATTAATATAATTTAATCTTTACTTGACAACAATCCGTCCTTTACCGTCAACAATCGTTGATATACAAATTTATTTTTTATGAATACAGAATTCTTGTTTTGACGATTTTGCAAAACAGAGAATGCAATTGAGTTAAGAATTCTCTTTTTTTACAGTATAATGTCTTCTACAAAAACATGTGAACTGTTATCAAACTTGTGAGGACAGCTCTTTATGTAAGAGCTTTTGAGAGGAATAAGACGTTCAAAGAAGCCAGAGATATATGGAAGATGAATCACGTTTTGGTTGACAACCATTTCAACAAACAAGCAACGCTTCTTTCGAATCAGAGATTTGGTGCTTAACAATCGTCATTTAACAATTAGGTATGCTACTGAAGAATTGTTGTATCGTTTGCATATTAAGCATTTTTGAAAGACCACTTAGATTAGCATTTCTTTACTTTTCGAGATGTTTAAAAAAATTCTTTTTTTTTTTTTTTGAGACTAAAACGTGATCTAGGTAACGATTTCTCAATACATTACTATTTGCGATGACGCAAAAATCTAAGTTGTTTTATATAAAAATAATTCAGTTCCCAAGTGAATGGTACTCAAAAGGGAACACAAGGCTAAATACCATGTCAAAGTCAACCAAAGATAAAGTAATATTGTCTGTGTTACTTGATTGTTGTTATGCTGTGCTTCGTGAATTAATACTACCTGGCCAAAATGTTAAAAACGAAATAACATATATGAATATTTTGGGGCGTTTGCATAAAACGCCCCAAAACGACTCGAAATGTGGCAAGAACAACTCATGGATTTTAAAACACGGTGATGCACATGCTCACAATACTCTTGCTAATAGGGAATGTTTGAGCAAACATTAAACAAATACGGTTCAGCTAGCTTATTTACAGCAAATAATTCATCACATAAGAAGTAATTGGCAGTTCGTTATATTCTTTTTGTGTAACTCAATCAACATTTTATTAGAAATATTTGAAGCACATTTTTAATAATAATTCTTGCTGTATAGCTTTAATGAAATGACTGATTTTTCTTTCTAAATTGCGAGATATGTTACCTTTTTTGTCATTATTAATACTGGAAACAGTCTTTACTTTAAATGTCTAGTGCTTACATTAACTCTCTTTACCTATCGTGAATGATTTTGAGAACAGATTTAAGTTAATGTTTGCGCTAAACGCTTGCTTCATCGTTTAAATATTTAAGAATAAAATTTAGTTTAATGTTAGCGTTAGATTAATCACTGGCACGGAAAAATGTATCTTAATTCCATGGTATAATTTGTATTTTGATGCTTTTTTTATTTCATAAAATACCTATTAAATATGAATTTTGTTTTCGAAATTGAATGCTGAAAAAATATTACGAGTAAGATCTAATGTTCTAAATACTTTTAATTATTTCAAAAGAAAATAAAATTACTTGACTCGAAATTCTGAAAATTTGCTCTGAAAGCTAAATATTAAAATATTTTAACTAAAGCCATTCAAGATAAAAAATTTTTTAAAAATATCTGAAAGCTCAGTCTTTATATTACGTCCAAAGAGAAAATTTTTCCATTTACAACACATATACACGTTTCGACAGCATTTGGACCAATATTTCTCGTCCTAAGGATATTTGAAAACAGCGTATCTTTAGAATTTCTGATAGACAGTCTCTGGTGATAGGAATGTTTTTTTTTCGTACAGTGTTGCCACTACTTGCTTTAAAATCGCTCAGTTCGTTAATCAAAAATTCGTTACAGTTTTAGAAAATATCAAATAGGCAATAAAATAGTTTTGAAATTCCAAATTTGGGCTTCCAGGTGCCCATATTCAGGTGGAAGACTACGTTATTCAAAATTTGATGGCTCTGAGTACTGCTGTTTTTTTTCACAATACAAGAATTATACATACATTCATGCAAATTCTTCATTATTGAATTAAACCGATGCAAAATGCCGTATCGAGACTTATAGCTCTTCTGGGCTAACGCTCCTTAAGGATCCTTCTGGGCTAACGCTCCTTAAGATTTTTTTTAATCTTTACTCTCTGTTCATACAATCAAGGAACGAGGAGATGTAAAATTGCATTTGCAACAATGTTTATAAATCCAAACTTAAAAATGATGATAATTAAAATATATCAGACATAAGTTACTACAGAGCAGTAAAAGAAATAGTTGCGGAAGCTCTCTTTGATTTTCTGTTAAGTTTTTAGTTATTAATTAAAACTGATGAATTAAAACTGATTAATTAAATTTAAATTAAATTTAAATTTAGTTATCTATGAGTTTCTGGGAAAAAAGATATGGCATTGTCAAATTTCAGTGAATTAATTTTTCGGTACATTAAATTTTGGATTAATTAATAGAAGCTCTATTTTTAATTCAATTAAGCTGCGAAGATCAGATTTAAAAGTTGGAAAGAATATAAAAATATTTTTCGTTTCTTAACAAGCATTTTCTATGAAAATAATTTAAGATACTAGCTTAAATCTGAATAAAATAAAATTCTTTAAAAGTAGTTAGCAAATGAAATTGTTATAAATTAAAGCTGAAATAAGTAACATTAGAAGTAACAATCTGCAAAACTCACATTTTTAAGCTTAGCAAAAAATAATTAGAATATCGTAGTTAGACATGTATGCTTATGAAGTTTTGATGTGTAGTCTTTACTGCATTAAAAGTCTTGACACTTTCAAGAACAATACATTTTAGAGTCATATTTTCTCATTTCTTGTGTCAGGATTAATTAGCTGGATGCCCCGAAATTAACTTTTAATCCTGAATTGAAAACTACGGTACCTAAAAAAATTAAATTGTATTATTCAAAAAGACTTAGAGTAGTTATTTATTTATTTAAATTAAAGAAGTAACAAAATGTTTTTAACTTCTCGTATATTTAAGGTTTTTTGAAACAGGAAAACGGAGACTGGGGTATAAGAAAAAAATAAAATGAATTAGTCGAGAATCTTAAAAAAAGAGGGGGGGAGTGCAAAAGTACTGCGAATTAAATGCGTGACAATTATGAAGTCTTCTATTATCATTCCAGAGCAGGCTTGCATTTACAAAAAATACCAAAATTATTTGACTAACTAATTAACGCATAACACTTTTCAAACTTCAACTAATTAACACATAATACCTCGCAAAATGGACATGACTTATTGTGGTTCTAATAATTAAATTAATATTCTTAAATATATTTAAGTTGCGTTCTAGAGAAAATTGCCTTTAAATTTATATAAGTATGTTTATCAAACATAGACTTAGTAAATCAAACACAAATAGAACGTTTTTAATATATAAATGAAACATTTTTCAAATACCAAGTAAAATCTCAGATGGATATTTGTTTCAAGCTGTTAACATTTTGATTGTTATTATACGTATTCTATTTCATCTGGAAGAATTAACTGCTAAGTGAAATCTCGAGTATTCATTAAAAATCGTACAGAAGCAGACTTATAAGGACTTAGTTCTTCAGAAAACCCGGGTACAAGCAAGTCCGTTAAATTAGTCTGAATTATGTTATTGCTGTTTCAGAAGTTCGAACTTACTTAGCTTAATAGATTTGTCTGAAATGACGAATGCCGATTGGTCGTTTAGTCGACTAGTGGCTGAGAACTATTACGAAAATCAGCAAGTATGATGAATGCCTAATGTGGGTTAAAAGTAATATGCATTATAGCGATTATTGGAGGAGTTAAAGCAACAAAAATCAGTTGAACGTTGATTCCTATTCCTTTGACTCCTCCAATAATGATTAACATCTGTTCACTCCAATCCAGTAAACCTTATTTTGAATTAACAAATAATTACTTTGTTTGATTCCGTTGTCTAGTTTCTTACATGAAAACTATGTACGTACTTTGTAGGAAAAGAGGTTGGATAATGTTGAATACTTGTACCTAAAGACATTGATATAAAAAAAATTTCTGAGATTTCTGAATATCTTAGTGACTATAAAATTAATCTCCTATTATCAGACAATTTTAGACGAAATACTAAATGCATTTCGAGATACAAATGCTGCGATTAACCATAAAGCAAATATTTTCAGAGCATGAAAATCATTGCTTGTATATTAAAACAGACTGAGGCTCTAATTAGGAACTGGAGCCAAAGAATCACGACGTTTACTAATTGGAGCTCTTGAAATTGGCGTGAATTATAATAATTACTCCACAAATATTAAACTAGTTCATTAGTAATTTGGAACAAAAAAGGAAACTTTGATGTTGAAGACTATTGAAACGGTTGGTTGTTAGAAGATTGCTATTATTTTAAGAATATTGCTTGTTCTGCCAATCCGAGTCCGGATTTGCTTTGAAAGTAAATAACTCTTTTTTCCAGTATATACTGAGCTTAAACTTTCAGATTGGGAGACTGTTAGTGCAATTTTGCTCCTACTGATAATACTATTTATTATTAATTTTACATTTTAGTCAGAGCACCAATGTAAGCACCAATGTGCATTAGCCAAACAGAATCATATTTACTATTGGCTTAGCAATGAATACTGTTTTGTAAGGTAAATGTTAACTGCTAACTTTTATTCTCAATAATCACAGATGTATTTCAGTAACTATATTCTGTTTAATAACTCTTCCATTTTCAAACTGAGATTACTTTAAAATACAGAAAAAATACTTCACGTTTTCGAAATCTGAAGCATATGTCTCTATTTCAAATTGAAGTATTCCTGATTGTTATATCAGTTTTCAGGGCTTATACGTAAGAAAATTTAATGCGAGCAGTTATGCAAGGAATTTGGCATAGAAGTTAAAAAGCTTAAATGTAAGAATTACGTATACTGATTAATGGCATTTAAGTGTGAAATATACACACTTTTACAAAAACATCGAAGCACCTAGAAGGACTTTTGCGATCGTGACGAAATTTGGTATGCAAAAAACATCTTGATCGAACTGCAAATGATCAAAGTTTCAACAGGAATTGCATCATAGCGCGCATTTCTAGTGCGCAGTTCGCAAGTATGAAAGTATATGTGTGTAACCAGTAATAGAGGTAAGAAGTGTGAAACCAGTAACAGAGGAGGAAAGAAAAATTTCTTTTGTTGCTGCCATTGTAATTCCGTAAAGAAGCAACTAAAGATGTCATTACGACGATATCGAAGACCTCACAGACAACTAAACGACTTAAAAACGTGGTCGCATTGTACGGTTGCGTGAAGCTGGGTGATTATACCTAGTAATAGGCCGCCACCTGCAGAGTACAGATCTCTGCAGAGTACACCCGCAGAGTACAGTGCTGTGCAAAGATGTTGGCAGCAATGGTCGCTACAAGGAAACTACCAACGAAATTAAGGCTCTGGAAGGCCAGGGAGCACAAATGCCAGGCAAGGCAGAATGATTGTTCACCAGGACTGAACCGACCCAACGGTATCATTGTCGACTATTCAACGCATTACAGCCACCTCTATACCTCCCGTGGTACCGTCCACCATCTCAAAGTGCTTGTATATGAGGCAGGGTTACGCTCACAAAGAGCTTAAAGACGTTTACCTTTGACTCCACAACATCGGCGGAGTTGTCTGGAGTGGTGTCGAGCTGATCATCATGGCTGCCATCAGACTGGCATTGTATAGTGTTCAGCAATGAATCCCGCTTCATGTTTGAAGCAGATGACCACCGTGTTCTTGTCTGGAGAGGACGGGGCCAGCTGTCCCAATCAGCTTTTGTTTTACAAAAGCATACAGCCATAACCCCTCGTGTGATGGTGTGGGGCGCTATTTCTTATGATAGCAGGTCATCTTTAGTCATCTTCCATACATCTTTAACAGCTCAACGCTATGTTGATACCATCCTGCAACCGGCTGCATTATCCTTCATGGCACGTCACCTTGGGGCCATTCTCCAACAAGATAATGCCAGGCCAGACCACATACAGCTCGCATATCTCTGGACTGTCTTTGAGCGGTTGATACTCTTCCTTGCCAAGCAAGGTCACCAGACCTTTCACCAATCGAGCATGTCTGAGACATGGTAGGCCGCCAGATTCGGGCACCACAAAATATCGCAGACCTGGAGAGACAACTGATAAATGCCTGGTAGAATGCGTCGCAGGATGACATTAGGAACCTCTACCACTCCTTGCCTCGACGAAGTCAAGCATGCATTGCCGCCAGGGGCTGTTCGACCAACTACTAATTTGAACACTCAGTGGGTGATTGGGAGCCGGAAGCATGTACTATGACCTTGATTTTTTAATCATTTTGTTATCTGTGTATGAGCTATACACATATTCAATTTCATCAAAAACAACCACTTCCTTCATGGTGCTTCGATTTTTTTGCTTCGATTTTTTCGATAGTATATATAATAAAACGGAAAGCATATTACTGTAGTGAAACAAGATAAAACGCAAATTGTTAATGACAAAATGTTTCTAAATACTTTAAGAGTGTTTTATTTTTAATTTAAGGGACGTAGTTTAGCATAAATTGTAGATTGTATACCTCTTTAAAGAAACAAGACTGAGTCTTCAGATATTGTTAGGTTCTTCTGGGCAGGAAAATTGAATCATCAACGGTGCTTTTTCTCAGGATTCGAATGATGGATCTTCGCTAGCTGGAGATGCTAACTGCTTACAGCACAACAGCATTCACGGGAGAATGCGACAGTTCTTTATAATTCAAAATTCATGCAGCCTTTGTTAACAAAAGTTAACATTTGTCTAAAATTGAATTTTCCTGTATTTAAAAGTTCGAGCTTGCTTCACTTGCATCTATGTAATACTACATGGTTTATGTTAAATTTAATTATTAAAACTTCCACCATTTCTGCTATTAATAATTGCCTAATGTGTTTTATTTTTATTTTGTCATATTAAAGAATTTTTTTTAAGTATAGTTCCTTCTTGCTTCGAACCTCTTAACTTAAACTCATATGATCACTTTCTCCTCAGCCTTACGTTAAGCTTAGCTGTTGATTATTTTAAAGACCTGAAATGTTATACATCGTTTTCCATCAATTAAAAATTTTTATCATCCTTTTCAATTACTGAAACAAATGACTGAGTGAAATTTCGCAAACTTACTAATGCAAAGCTCCAAAGAAAAAATAAGAAAGAAAGTAAATAAGAAGTAAGAAATATAAAATTTAAGGTATAGATTTACGTTTTATTTCTTGTTTACTTATCTGTACATTCTTATACTTTCACTATCTATGTATTTGGAAGTACTGGATACCAATATTAATTTCTGTTTTCAGGCTTTGATGCGGCTATTCCAGGTTATGTTCGATACAGTATGATAGTTGACACAGCAAAGGGTATCTACAATCTTCGTATACATAACGTACAAATGGATGATGAAGCAGAATACCAGTGCCAGGTAATAATTACATTCTTTTATAAATTTGAAAACTTCCTTTCTCTTGGAATTAATAGAAAGCACATATGGTATTAACGCTAAGTTAAAAAAATGAATGTAGTATTAATTTTTGTAAATGTTAAATATACCAAAACTATGCAACTATTTGGAAATATTAGTTTATTTCAAGGAAGTTAAAGATGTTATAATATTATTATTAGTTTCGCTTTAGTTAAAACGGTAAACTAAGGACTTAATTTACGTTAAAATATATTCGCCAGCATGAGTTTTCTCTTGCCTGCATACGCTCTAATGGAATGAATGCAAGGTTACTACAAAATGATTCATTACAGTAACAAACGCTGTATTTTTAAAACTCCTACAAGCCATGCAACAAACATATGATACATTTAAAGAATTGGAGGTTTAGCAGGCTTCCTCATTTGCTGCGCATGTTCTGCATCTATCCTGTTAATAAGACAACGCAGATTCAACTGGTTGTCGGTTTCTTTTATAGCATGGTCCCCAGATCTTCTAGGTGACTTCTTTCACGTAGATTACCAACGGCCGAGAAGTAAAATCTCTCAATAGTGGTATTTCGACTTGCGTTTGATTCCAGACGAAAGGGCTGGCTACGTGATCGGTTCTGTGGTTGTATGTAATGTGGACACTAACCAACTTTCCCTTAGGCTTAGTGTTCTTCCCTTAGACTGCTATCATACATTTATTCGTTTCAGATGAATAACTGTTTCAAATAAATTTTCTACTCAATTTACCATTGAAAGAAAGACGCAAGATATTTCCCTTCCTTTCGCAAAAAATTGTAGGTTGTTCATTTTCAACCATTCAGCTATCAGCATCAAATCCCTTATCGTCATTTAATGGAGAGCCAGTTTCCCTTTTATATGGTAACCCCAAAGTAATTTATAGTGATTGGCTGTTTTATATCATATGGCAAAGAAAAATTGTACTAAACATTTGTTCTTCAGAGCCCTTCCTTGTATCGCATGCTTTGCCATTATTCAGCTATGTTTTCAATACGCTTTCAGGTGTTTAGCGTAATTGTTTAATTTTCGAGAATAGCACAGTGGTAAACTACATAACAAATATGTGATTCAGAGGAATGAAATAATATTAGGCGGACATTTTTTATTGTTTCTATAGTGAATTTTATGCTTTTTATTAAAGAGATTTTTACAAGAGTGATATCAGAATATTTCTATAAGAAACTTGAAACAGTGTCTCAGACGTTTTCTGTTCAAAATCAATGAAATCATCCAGTTTATCATTAATTATTTTTTTTTCATTTTAGAGATAGCAAGTATCTAACTGCGGAGAAATAGTCAAATATCTGCCATAGGCGGGACGATTTGCGTTTTTGAGAAAACTGGCTCATTACGCATTTGAAAAATAAATAAATGAAATTAAAAAATATAAGCAAATATTTTTAGGCAGACATTTTAACAATCATTCTGTACTTAGCTACCTTCGTCCTGTTGGCATGGTGACAGAGCAGCCGGCTTTCATAGTCTTGGATTCGTCGTGAAAATATTTGTCAAAATGAATAAATTTTATAAATTAAGATTTGTGATAAATTTCATCAGTTAATACAATAACATAAATTATTTATTTCCATTTCTCAGTTAATTAATCAATTCGTTTAGTTCGTAAAGCGTTCAAAGACCTTAAGCACCGAGTGACAGCACCAAGTTAGATTTGAGATAAATTATATCAGTTAATAAAATAAGATAAATTATTCAGAAGTTCATTTCTATTTCTTTATTATTTTAGCAATGTATTATTTTATTTTGAAGAGTGGTTTAAAGATCTTAGAGAGCATAAAGTGCTAGCTCCTCCAGGGTCTGAAGATTCGATAAGTAGCGTCCCTGATAAATACTCTGCTAGCGTTACATTAACTCATAGTGAAAAAATTTGAACTACTAAGCCGTACACATTTCTAAAGCAAAAAACGTGTTGTGCAACTATTCTGTCCTTAAAAGAGAGTCTGTCAAATCCAGTGTTCTTTTACCTTTTTGCTGTGTCTTCGCAGCCAGCGAAAGAGCTTTCAGATTAAAGAAGCATCTTATTCCATTTATCTCGTAGAGTTAATTTGAACGACTTTCTCTGAAGAACACTTAAAAAAACTTCGCAGGCAAAAGTGTTTGCTCCAAGGATATGCATTGCATTTACTTACTTTTATTTTTATTCAGCAGTGCTGTTTAAAATGTTGCTACAGAAACCTTTTTTTTGCTGAAACTGCTAGACATTAGGTGTAGCTCCAAGGCAATTTGTTATCACAGACGGATAGGTTTCTCTTGAGTGGATTAAATTGTCGATTCAAAAATAATTAACCAATCTTAAATTCTGTAGAAATTTAACCCTCTTGTGATTAATAAGATGAATGAGATGTATGATAAGATTTTTTTAACACAGCAGCGTACACATTTATACTTATAGCTATTAATCAGTTGTGCAGTACGTAGAAAAATTTTATTTCAACTACTGGGCAATTTAAAAGAAAAACTAGTATTAAATTATAGAAACAAAGAAAATTTCACATTGACCTTTTGTTAAAATTCTAAGCTATAACATGAAATTAATATAAATCTCAATTACACACTCGAAAATATGTATTAGTTCAGAAGCATGTGAAACGGGAGACATAGAAATAACCACGGAATTTTCAAGTAGATTTACTTCTAGTACACAATAGAAGATACCTATTACTATTTTAAACGATAATTTCAAGTTTTTTTTGTTGTAGTTTTAAACCTGTAAAAGGCTGTATAATTATAAAATACATCAAGTTGTTCTTATTTAATTGGCGGAAAAAAATAATTTACGATCGGACATTCAGAAGATTGTGTAAATTCCCGATTGGTATTTAAAAAGGTATTTATATTGAAAAATGGAAGACGAAAAATTTTCAGTTCATGATTGATATGCTTCAAAGCTATATATGCCACTTGAATGAGTGACTAATAAACACTTTCCAACAGATGTGTAAATAGATGTTTACACAGAAATTTTCTATTGTTTAAAATAAAATATTTTAAATTAACTTTAAATATTAAAACTTTTAATAAGTATTCATATTAGA
Organism: Stegodyphus mimosarum; assembly: GCA_000611955.2. NCBI lineage: Eukaryota > Metazoa > Arthropoda > Arachnida > Araneae > Eresidae > Stegodyphus > Stegodyphus mimosarum. Next base: position 781,087 of record KK119134.1, read on the forward strand.
ATCCAATTCTCATTAACATAATAATAGTTCAAATTCCAAATCACTGTACCTCAATAGTACGTCTGTTTATCGTCATTCAGAATAAGTTCAGAATTACACAAATATTAACGAAAAGAATATGTAGAAATTTCCAGACTTGTCGGTGGGTGACGTGTTACGATTAGTAGAAGAAGGGCTGATGTGAGAATCGGTATAAAGGGAGATAAATGACCGAATTACTCTTCTTATTACTATTTTTGTCGTTTATTTTGTTCGTTCTCAGTGTTGTGTTAGAAATATATATAATGTATTTGGATGTTTACTTCTGTTCTTTTTAGCCTAAAATAATTCATTTATTTTGTTTACTTTTCCACAATTTTCTGTGTTTTTATTCAAATTGTATGTAATTGTACACTAACTATATATAACCGAATTCGATATTAGTTAATGTTAAGCAGAGGAAGCTCAATAGCTCATTACTGGAAAAGTAAAAAAAAACCTGAAATAAATTTTTAATAAACACGAAAATGTATTAAAAAATCTGAGAGTTTTCAGCTTTAAACGCTCGCTCAGAAGGGTTTGTTAAGCTTTTTTACGCTTTCGCTGAGCTCGCAGTCTACAAGCCTCTTCGTGCACTAACTCATGCCAACTCATGATATTTTTCTTAAGCTTTAATATGAAGCATGCATTTCTTCGTACTTACGCCACATACAATTCAACAAAAAATCTATTTTTTTTTAAAAGCTGCATAGCAGCGTATGTTTAGAATTGCAGGTGCAATGTTAAATACTGACATACATTTTTATATTTATATTCTTTTCAGTTTGTCATATCAATATTCAGTTTTCTCAGTGACTTCTCGTTCTTACAAAATGTTTTTGTCTTTTTATTATTAACGTTTGTGCACTGAGTTTATTTATTAAGTGTCATATTTTTAGCACTTACGCGACATAAAATTAAATTCAACAGCAAAATCACGAAATATTTAAACACAGCGTATCTATAGAATTCCCGATAGAGTGTTAAATTTGCCATACATACTTCTAATTTCGCTGTATTATTTCTTTAAAAACTAGCTGCTCATGCGATCAGCCGCGTAAAGTATTTATCATGAAAACTAAAAAGGATATAATGATTTTAATGAGCCCAAGTAAAGTAATTTCAGAATAATATTGGATATCTCTAATTAGATATCTCATGATTTTAATACTTGTTATTTCAATCAGTTACATAATAAATTGGAAAGGAAAGTTCTTAAGAATAGCGTTTATTGCTTTTAAATCGTTTACCTAGTAAATTTTCAGAATAAATTTGAAAGTATCTTAGGCGTTACTGAATTGCAACACGCTGGCTCGAGGACGATTAAAATATTTTATTTCTACGACAACACACTGCTTTCACAGAGCCGAGTTTGTTAATTAAATCTGGAAGATAAATATCTTACAGTTTTTCCAAATCGGAACAGTTTCGCGCACTGGAGATAAAAGTGTTTTATTTCGAACAGTGTTGTCGCTGCTCGCTTTGAAATTGTTGAGTATGTTATTAAAAAATTTATTAAAGTTTTAACCCTTAAGCACAGAGGTGTGGTCTGTATGACCGCGCCAATATTCTAGAACTGCGAAACTGTTTATAAGTTATATAGTTATTCTTCTCCTTTTCAGTATTTTCAAGTTGAAATAAAATATAATTATTCCTAAATTTTTATTAAACTCTGTACATTAGTTTTTTTTAAATAATTTTTTAAATTGGGCAGCCGGTCATATAGACCTCACCTCTGCGTTTACGTTACTTTAATCTCGCATGAAGCAGAGATGAAGCAGAGATTCGTATTATTACTTGAGTCGTTTCTGCAGCTAGCCTGATAACAGATAGTGCCAAATTGAAAAAAAAAATTGGATTTTTTGATGGAGTTATCATCAGAATTAGTGAAACCACATATGGAATGAAGGCTTCAAAAGCCAACTGTGAACCGAGAAATAAAAATGTGCATTCAGAGAGTGCTAGGAGTTTCTAGCGGAATCTATTCTAACTCAGATGTAACTGATGCCCTTAAAATGTGTAAAACATGCTCTCTTTGTCCGTCTAGACTGAGAAAAAAAACCTGCCGATCTATGTTTCAGCTGCAAGAATCCGATATGTAATGAATGCGACAAAAGAATTTGCAAAAATTGTGTTGAAAAGGCTTGGAATTATGTGCTGCAGATTTTTAATATTCTTCATATATTATCCTTTTTTTGCATTATTTTATATAATCCAGATTCTGTAGATGGAAATTTTATTAAATAGTTTAGTTTGTACGCATTTGCGAGTAAGTAGTGTTTATTTTATTTATTTGATGAAGCGTTCCGTACTTTTTTATATGTGATTTACAAATTAATTTTTAATTTCATTAATTTTAGAGTTCTAAAAAGAAATAATTACTTCAATATAACAAGCAACGTGTATTAATGCTTATATAATAACAATAGTACATTATAATAAAATTTTACATTTTTAAAATTCATAAATTGGAGCGCGGTGTGAAAGACCCATCCTCTGTGTTTACGTAACAGAAAATGAACGTCTGTACTTAAGGGTTAAGTAAGTATGAAATAAATAATAAAACAAACTCACATTTCAAAGTTCGGGCTTTCAGGTTCACATTTTCTGGTGGAAAAATACGTTATTCAAAATTTGATGGCTCTAGTTATCGTTGCTTTTTCAAAATGCGAGGAAATTACATATAGATTCTTCATTATTTAATTTCTTTAAATAAAATACAGGACGATAATATTTGGTGGCAATAATTTGAAAAATGATACGCCGCTTATAGTGGTGGTTTGGTTTCGTTTATTTGATTACGGCAAAGCACACTAGGGCTTTTTGCCTTAAGTGAAGGGATGCCTTCGTGGAGGACTTTCTCTAGAGACCGCAGCCGCTCGAGAGAGAGATAGCACGCGTTTCTTGTTGCTCCGCAATAATCTGTATACATCGGCGGAAATAAAGCAAATAACCGAGTGACAATCATATCAAAGTGTGCACGAAGTCATTCTGCATCGATTGGTATGTGAATTGTGTGTATGGGACTATTACTTCCGAAGATATTAGTGTCTTTGTGCCAGAATTAAGGATACCCAGGCTGCTGCAATCTGCTGACAACCCAAGTCGAAGCTCCGACGGAAGGGTGCCGCCGAGCCACCACGTGGTTACCGTTCTAGGCCTAAGTTCCAAGCCAAATCAACAGTGATAAAATTTCAAAATTTGACATCTCTGGATTAAAGCATCGCAGAAACATGAGCTAAGAATAAAAAAAGGTAGGAAACTTCCAATCAATCCTTTAGAGTGCATCAATTGTGTCTAGCTGTGATGCTTTAAATGATATTGGGACTTGGAGTATTTTTATCCAGATTAGCGACGACACTTTTCGAAAGACGAAGTACCAAAATGCTTAAAATTTTAAAAATCATTTTCTCAGCTTAGAATAATAGTTGAAACCTCATCTTAAAAAGTTTTTATTAAGAATTTCATGTTCTATAAGTATATGCTTTGCATTTGCATCTAACATTTTTATTTTGTATTTAATGTATGTATTTGTAACATTTATATTTTGTATTGGCTCCACACAAGACGGCCAAATCCACAGCCCCTGAAAAAAATTTTTAGCAAAGCTGTGCAGGGTCGGTCCATGTGGCACGGACACTGCTAAACTAACCAAATGCCCTATTATCATGCATTAATTTTCATTGTACTGATTGCTTTGTATCATAGTATGAATATATAAATGTGAAAATTATCAAAGTCCAAAGTCGGACGTAACAAAAATTTTTATATAATAACTACCAGAGGCTCCTAAGCCTAAATCTCGACTTTTTACCTTAAGCCCCCCAATTTTTAATTCCTGACCCCTAACCTTATTAGAAGATCCCCTAACTCAACCTAACAATAATATGTAACAATTATTAAGTTCTTCCTAATAGATCTTAACTTATAACACTTTTAATTCACTTTAATTAGACTTAATTTCCCTTTATTTCTCGAATTTCTCGACTCCTATCCCTGAGATCATAATCAGACCTAATTCTTCTTAATCCTCTCCTTCTCTCCTCTCAGAAAACCTATCGTTTAATAGTTAAGAAAATACAAGCCCCCCCACCCTTTTTAATATTAATTTAATATTAAAAACATTCTTTAGCCCATA
>KK119134.1:786080-863543 GCA_000611955.2 Stegodyphus mimosarum
ACTGCAGTGGTCTAGATTTGCCAAGTTACATAGTTTCAACTGACTTCTCATATAGAGAAAAAATACAAGCGGTCTTCGACGAGAGCGTACAAATAGCTAAAATAGTTCGAGGCAGTAAAAATCTATTAACACAAGACCTTAGGCAACGCCTCATAGCCACTCTAGAGACCTTTCGAGACATCGCATTAGGTGGAACAAAAGTAGTCAACAAAGGAGTGAACACCTCTGTAATCCCGCTGTGTACCACTGGCACTAACACCCCATACCCTGAGCTGGTTACTTCAAGTACAAACACGGACTCTTTGCTTTTAACAGCAACCACACAGGCTCCCAATAACACCGGGGAAAGGCAAAGCCCCTTGATCTCAGCGACAACACCTTCAGTGATTGTGCCTCAGCCACCAACCTTTGCAGCAGTGCTTAAACAGTTCAGTAAGCCCAGTCTGATCATCAACCCCTTAGAGAGTGTCCATCCACGTGATCTAAGAACACAGTTACAGAAAAAGGTTCCACTTAGTGAAATTCCAGTTGTCGTCAATGCTATCAAACCGGCTCCAAAAGGTGGACTGGAAGTATTTTGTAATACACACGAAGAGGTACTCAAGTTACAAGAGCACATCAAAAAAGCTGAGGTCCAGGTCGAGGTTCGTCCCAGGCAAAAGAGACAGCCGAGAATAGCCATCCATAATGTTCCAGAACACGTTAAACCAGAGCAGCTCATTGCAAAGCTCAGCGCAACAGCAGGACTATCAACAAGAGTATACAAACCCCTGTTCCGACTTAAAGAGCGCGGAGCAAACAGAGTCAAATGGGTCGTCGAGTGTACCTCAGAGAGCTTTGGAATCGCTATCAACATCAGACGTCTGTTCACAGCATGGCAGGCTCATACTATCACGGAGTTCCTGGGAATCCGTAGGTGTTATAGATGCCAGCAATTCGGGCATTCTCAGGATCTCTGCCGCAGCAAGAAGCAGTTCTGTGCCTTCTGCGCTGGGTCGCACAACACCAAAGACTGTCAAGCAGAGTCACCAGCCTGTATCAACTGCGGGGACTGTAACTACCGCAACGGCACCTCCTACAACTTTGAACATCCAGCATACCACCCGGAATGCCCGATGTACCAGAGAACAGCCTACAACACACGCTGCAACACACAATACTGAAGCTATAACATCTCAGCAGCCTACCAATGCTATGTTACTACCTAATACGTCTGAAGATAGCAACAGTATCTCACAAGAGGCTCTACTGACAAGCATCGACAATCCATTCAACCTGATTCTAACTCATTCCCCAGCAGGCTCCATAAAGTGCACGCAAATTAACCTTCAACGGGCAGAAGCAGCTAATACACAACTAGTGCAGCATGTCTTAGATCATGAGATAGATATTATCCTTCTCCAAGAGCCTTACTGTAAAGACGGCGCAATAGCCTGCCTACCACTCTCATGGAAGATCTTCCAGCGGAAAGCGCAACTCAACGAACCATCCCCGAGAGCAGCGATCATTTGTTGTAATCCACAGTGGTCTCCACTCATAATCAAGCAGACACGAGATCATGTTGCAATTCTTCTGAATTATAATAACTCGCAGATTATCTTATCATCCGTCTACAGTCCCCCATCGGAAGACATCAGCAATGCAGTAGATAATATAGCAGAAATACACAGAAAACATGCTACTATTCCTCACGTAATAAGTGGAGACCTAAATGCGCACAACGTCGTTTGGGGATACCCACGTACCTCACCGAAAGGAACAGCGTTAGAAGAATTTATAATGACAGCTAATCTACAGTTAATAAATTCCCAGAATGCCCCACCGACTTTCGACAACTCATACAGCAAAGGATGGCCTGATTTAACAATAGCTACAAGTAACATAGCCAACAAAATAACAGATTGGATGGTCACAGACGACGAGAGTTGCTCTGATCATAAATATATTCACTTTGCAATTAATACCGACACAAGCATCACTATCCTTAAGCGCTACAAGATCCCAGGCAATAAACTGCGTGCATTAACAAAGGCTTTCTCGGATACCCTACAGAGTGAAGAAGAAGTGATAGACCAAATAAATAGCCCAGAGGAATTAGACACTTATCCAGATCATCTCCTCTACACATTGCGATGCATTTGCGACCAGCTCCTGAAGACTCGCACTGCTAAACGCCTACAAGGCATATGTTGGTGGACTAAGGAACTACGCCAATTACGGCAAAAGTGCAGAGCCCTACGACGGCGTCTCCGAGGTGTAATGGACGAAGCCACCAAAATAGCACTGCTGGCTACATTCCGCAGGAAAAGAGCGCTTTATAAAAATTGCATACTACAAGCCAAAGTCAATAGCTGGCGGAAATTTTGCACAGCTAATACCAACGTCTATGGAATCCTGCATAAACTAGCAACAAATAAAGTTTACCAGCCCGACCAGCTTTATGCCCAGTCAGCTAGTAACTCACACACCACCAACTCTGCAGAAAGCACAGCATCTGCTATCCTTAATGCAGTCTTCCCAATGGATAATCCGGATGACGACTCAATAGAACAACAGAAGATACGGGACAACCATTCCATTCCTGACACACCAGATGACATTCCCTTCGACTCAGCTGAAATACAGCAAATCTTCCGTTTTCTCCCAATAAAAAAGGCCCCGGGACCAGACGGTCTAGACTACGCAATAATAAAGGTGGCTTACACATCCCGCCCTACATTCTTTGAGAAATATTTCAACAAGCTCTTAAAATGCCAGATCTTCCCTACTGCCTTCAAAAAAGGACAAGTGGTCCTGTTCCTGAAGAAGCAGAGATCCCCAGAAGACCCAAGCTCGTTTAGGCCAATTTGCCTACTTTCGTCTCTGGGAAAAATTTATGAAAAATTACTGGTAAACAGACTTAAATTCCATCTACAGCAGACCAACTTTCTCAGCCCACGGCAATATGGGTTCCGAACTGGTTTCTCAACCACGCATGCCCTGAGTCATCTTAAAGATAGCATAGAACAAAATAGAGGCAGAAATCTCCACACGGCATTCATATCCCTGGACCTGCAAAGCGCCTTTGACACCCTCTGGTGGCCTGCTATTAAGCAAGCACTTAGAGAGGCACAATGTCCCCAAAACATCTTTAACATCATCACGGACTATCTACATGCACGTAGCCACATAATAGCTAACAACAATGGCCTCACCATCAAGCGGCAGGAAAGAGGGTGTCCACAAGGCTCTTGCGCCGGTCCGCTGCTTTGGATAATCACCTTTAACTCCATACTACAACATGAATGGCCCATGCACACAGATATCACAGCATACGCCGATGATGCAGCCCTCGTGGTGTCTGGCCGCACAAGAGACGAACTGGAGCGGAATGCCACAGAAACCTGCACAATATTCACGGATCTATGCAATAAACTCAAATTAACCATCTCTCAGCAAAAGTCCGCAGCCATCGTAATTCCACGTCCTGGCACAAATCCCACAAGACGTCCCTGTATAAAGCTACTAGGCAAGAACTTAAAAATTACGAAGACGATTAAATACCTAGGAGTCACTTGGGATCAAGGACTCACATGGTTGCCGCACCTCCAAGAAATACGTACAAAAACATCTGCCATTGCAAGGAAAGCCAGGCAATTTCAAGGGAGAAATTGGGGTCAAAACCCCCACATCAGGAAACTATTATATTTGACAGTGGCAGAGAGAATAATTCTCTACGCAGCAGTCATATGGGCACAACCAATGAACAGCCGAAAGACCAAGCTACTGACCACAATTCAACGGCCTTTTGCACTAAACATCTGCGGAGGATATCGCACAACAGCGTCCAGCGCCGCCACGCTACTTGCAGGCCTGCTGCCATTACACATAAAGGCAGAGGCAGAGGCTACCTATGTACGAATCATCCATCATAGACAAGAAGCCACATATGCAGGAATTACGTTCAGCACAACAGACTATGAACTCCCTGGCAGTGTGCAACACATCCACCCTGCCATCAAAGGTAGAGGGATCCGTGTCAAACTCCAACATCAGAAATCGCACTCCAGACAATATACTTTCCCTGCGATCACACAACTGTTCACTGACGGATCAAAACATGACCATGGAGTGGGCTGCGCGTTTGCACACTACGAACATGGCAGATTAGTAAAAGAATGGAAAGGACATCTCACTGACAGCAACAGTATCTTCCAAGCTGAGGCACTAGCGATACTGAAAGCGCTACGATATGCCCTCAACCTTCCCGTTTCTAACGCGACTTTCTTCACGGACAGCATGTCAGTGCTACATGCACTCAGGGATCATCACCACACTTCACCCATCATCATAGATATTCAGCAACTTCTACGCAATAATCCTCAAGCCCGCTTTAACATGGTATGGGTGAAAGGACATTCCGGCAACGAAGGGAATGACGTCGCAGACCGACTGGCTAACGAGGCTGCCAATAACATCCACGCTCAAACTGTAAGAGCCCCTACCCCCGCCTCACAGCTCAAGAAAACTCTGCGTAATATCTGTAAAGAAAAGTGGCAAGAAGAATGGAATAGTGGCGACACAGGGAGAAGGACGTATAACTTCCTACCAAAAGTAGACACGGAACGTCTTATAGCAATAGCCCCACTGACACAGTACCTAACGGGTCACGGCCCATTTCCATCTTACTTTATGCGCTTTGGCATCTCAGCATCTGACAACTGTGTCTGTGGCATGCTAGGTTCTCCCGAGCACTACCTATTTGACTGCGGTCTAACAACAGACCACCACCTACCACATCCAGCGAACGATAGAACACTCTACTATCGTTTCATAATCAAACACCCACCAGCTATAAGGAGTATCTGCGCCGTTGTACAGCAAATCAACGCCCTAGGGCAAGACATTTGCCAGCCACAATAGCATGGCACTGCTAACGAAGCACCCAACGATTAAGTATTCGCAGAAATTGCGTGGCAAAACATTTTCATCCATCTTCCTGAAAGCGCGGTAAAGTTCCTGTGAAATGACAGAAATATTTCTGGAAGCCCATTGGTTCATTCTAAAAGGCACTCTTTCGGTGGCGATACAGATGCACTTATGAAATATGCGTCCGGCTCGCAATTAGAAGTCCCAGCAGTTCGAACTCCAGCACTGAATATTTTTCTAGTTTCCTGTTTCGGAAAACATCTGTAAATATTATCCATCACATAAAGCATTGTGTAATTGACTATTATGTACTTTATATACCATTGTGTCATTATTTAGCATCTCATAACCTTACTGTGCAAATATTTTGCATCTCCTAGCCACGTGTAACTATTAGTATTGTGTCACCGTAGAATAGTGTAACCATAGCGTAGCTATTACGTACCATTGTGTAAATATTCTGCATCTCATATAGCAACATGTAACTATTAGCATTGTGTACCTACTCTTAATATATAGCATTGTGTAACTATTAGCATTGTGTACCTGCTATGACAATCATGTTATTACTTCGCATCCTCTAGCATTGTGTAACTACTAGCATTGTGTAATTATAACATAGTGTAACTTTTATATACCACCGTGCAAATGTCTTGCATCTAATATAGTATTATGTAACCATTAGCATAGTGTATTACTCTTAATTAATATATAATTTCCAAAGAACCCTTAAGTGCTTTGTATAACATCTTGCAATTGTTAACTTACCTATACTACTTGCACAATACTCCACCTGTTATATATTGTATTACATTTTGCTGCAAAGTTTTTAATCTGCTCATACAATTGGGTACAATCTAATATGCATCGCGCATCTCTTATATTTACACAGCGTCTGCTACGCTATAACATGCATAGATTCTTGTATCTGTATGCATAGATTCTTCTATCTGCAAGCATTCTATGTATTCTTAAGTGGTTTGTGTTTAATATGTGATATATGTGCTTATATTTTTTATGTGTTTATTTGTATATGTATTTGTGTCAGTTTAAGTGTATACATATTATGTGTTTACATGTGCATGCATATGTGTCAGTTTAAATGTATGAGTCTTAACAAGTTGTATTCCATGTTTTACAAATTAAGATGCCAAAATCGTCTGCCTATAAAACCAAACTATTGTATATCCAAGACGCCCCTGTTTGGCCATGTGAAGTCACGCTAATAATTCAACAAACTCCCGGTGCGACCTCTTGGAGCTCCAGGGAGTTGCTAGCTCTAGATAGCGAAGGGCGCGGGACATATGCCTGTTTACCTCTGTTAAACGCCAGGCGTCCCCGTCCTCCGTCACCTGTCACCTGGAGGACTTTCTAAGAAAAGCTGATTCGTATTCCCATTACACATGGGGAAAACCACCAAAAATCTCATGCAGCCAGCCCGTTCACCTGGAATCGAACCCAGGTTGGAACTACCAGTATTTAACGACTTAAACGCTCGGGCGCTGTTGGGCCCTGCTGATAGTGAGCTGACGCAACATACCGTTTTGAGAGTAATAGGCTCTTTTGAGCTAATAATTTAATAAATTTACGCTTGTCTTTCATCTAACAAATTTTTTTAAATGCACTTTTAGCGACTGAACGTTGTCTGACGAACTATTAGATTTAAAATATGCATCAACTTTCAGGCGTAGTTCTTGAACATTTCCAGTTCTTTCACTTTAGCTTAAAGTGCTAAATTGAAAGGTATTTTCTATATTGTATTTTATACGTTTCAGTGTACAGAATTTGGGAAAGTAAAGAAAAAAAATCTTAGTTTCTGGATGTTGAGAAAATTATTGCTTCCAATATCGTTCAAGATTATACAAAATTCAATTAAACTTCTGTTTATTTTGTAAATACGAATCTCACTGTCATTTAAATTCACGAGGATCTGGCTCATTTAGTATGCTTGAATCCCATTCTAGTATTTACCATTTTTACGTTATTATTATAATAAAGTTAGTCTGAATAATAGTACTATAATGGCCTTTACTACAGTGATTATTCGGAGATTATTATTAAATTATTCAAAAGACTGTGATGCAGATTTTTCTCTGTAAAATTATCCATGTCATGAAAATTAAATATTACACTAATTCTATGAACTTTATACATCTAAATTACGTGTTCTTCAAAAAACAAAGGAAGGGAAGTGTGAAAAAAAGGAAGGCAAGTTACACGCTCCTCATTCTTTCCAGATAAAACGGTATCTAGAGTCAAAGTTTAGACTGTAATTGAGTTCGTCGGCAAACAGGTACAGGGGGACATTCCTCTTGATTAGATTGATAATGATGACGAATCCAAAAATTCCTTTGGAAGACAGAATGAATGAGATAAAACCATTGGTTTTCTCGCAAAGAACCCATTAATTCGTTTTCAGTAGTAGCTGAATGAATGATTTCAATTTCTGTGGCAACCTGAAGGTCTAAAACCAACTTACGTAGAGAACAGGGAATCGAGCGCTACTTGCATTGGCGGAAATATCTTCAAGAAGTACTTCTTATTGACGCTAATATTCACATCACACACGGAAGTCTTGATGAGACTTTACATTGCACGCGAAAGAAATCGTAAAATCATCATGCCAGTGGTTTATTTGGATGCCAGGAAGTAAATCTGTGACAGAGAACTATTGTCTGTGTATGCTATCTGTTCGAATGCTTGGAATTTTATGAGCTGTAGTTTAAAATATGCTTACAAATAATCTGCTGAATACCATAAATGGTATCTAAATGATTTTAAGCAGTGAGCCAGACAAAGAAACATTTCTAAGCGTTCTAACTATTTAAGAGTCTGAATATCAGAATAGGACATTGAGATCAACAGGAAAACGTTCGAATTAAAATGGCATATGACAATTTCTTTGTTTTCAATTATATATGTGCAGTTATAAATATTAGATAGAAATAAGCATTTCGGTTACTGAGCCCACGTTTATAATGAACATTATATAACAGAGCATTACACACGTGATATAGTCTATCTGCTACAGTTTAGCTTAAGCAAGAATTATTTCTGTATTATTTGACCGCAAATTGAAGCGAGAGAAAGATGTGAAGGTAAATTTCTCTACGAACTGAAACAGTCAGCAGTAATTCCTTTAGACTCATATTTTGTGAGAAATTCAGCAAAGAGTTCTTTCTTTCCATTCTTCCTTCACATTCCTGTCACAGCGCTAGACACAATTATAAATTCCCCAGCCCAACTACTCAACAATTCGAAGTCTAGCAGCTCAGCGAAGTCGGCGAAAAGCTTAAATTCGCGTTAATTCCCGTTAATTAGATTTTCCCGAGACAATTCTGAGTCCGATCTATTCTGAATTACTCCGAGCAGATTACCTCTGAAAATAAATTACTCCCGGCAATTAATTTATTGTTTAAACCTGGTTCTCAACCGCTCCGGCTACTTTCAATTTAATCGTGTAAGAGTTTTCGGGGGGCGCTCAAGAATAATTTCTGCGCTTTTCGTGCAATAGATAGGAAATTTGCGTTTAGAGAATGTAAGCATTTATGTAAGAATTTCCTTCGAAATGGACATGATTGGTGGTCAACACAGAACAACATAACTACTCTGAACTAATTTTCATTCACGTAAGCAGTGATTTGGGAAGAATTATTCGTTTTCTTTCCAACCTATCTGTCAGCGAATGTTGAATTTGAAGGTTGACTTGAATGAAAGCGTTAATGAGAATATACAGATCTTAAAGACGATAAAATGCGTATTATTATATTATTACATCTTGTAAGTAACTTGTTAATCGTGCAACACATTAATAATTTGGTTGCCTCATTTGAAGAATTAGTAAGAGAGTTGAAAATGGCTAAAGACAAATTTTCATCAGTTATTCTTCCATTAGTACAGGAAAATCTACAAACATTTGAATATTACCTATGTAAAACTTGCTGTAGTTTTCTTCCTTTCCCTAAAACAACGTTCCTGAAACTTTTACAGAATCCTGAAAATTTTACAGATGTATAGAATGATATATTACCGGTCGAAGAATGTCATATAGCACAGACACAAATAATAGCAATAATTTTCCCTCTCTGGTAATCCTGTGACAATTATGCACTATTTTCATTAGTTTGCAAGTAGATTTACTTATATTTCTGCTATCAGTTGTTCAGTCTTCCTGGATAAGCAGAGGACCTGGTTCTCAACTGTGTCAATAGTTGCTGAAAATCCAAGCTACAATAATTGTTAGATGTAAATGAAACAGTAAAATATTACTCGAACAGAATCAAAATATAATTCTCCTTATACAAGAATACATATAATTAATCTTCACCAGTAAAATTCACTATATTAACTTAGAAATCGCTAATCCATTTAGCAAATCTCAAATCCATTACATCGCACATGGCAAATCCATAAGCGTCGTCGCATTTCGAAAATCCAATGCATCGAAGGTCGAAGAGTACAACACTGAGAGCTCCGTATCTCAGCAATGGTAAAAATCATTGAATATAACAAACTTTGAATTACACGAATTGATTGAAACTCAAACCCATCCAATCAGTTCGGACAATTATTTTTCCGTTATATTCGTGTTTACTGTAATTAAATCACCGTGTTTTATTAAGTGGAGATAAATGATATTTCGTTTTCAAAACCTAAAACAACCATAGGCATAGTCTGAAAAGTTAATATCATAATCTAGAAAGTTAAGTACATAGAAAAGTTAAGATTAAAATTTCTGCTGAGGAGAAGGAAAAGCTAAAACTCTACCATAATTATTTAATCTATTTTTTAAAAAAATAATTATTAAATTATTTTATTACGTTAAAAACATATTATTTTAAAACTTATTTAAAAAATCACGGAGTAAATGATGAACTATAACTCCATCACAGTTATAAATGTTTTTAATTAAAATTTATAAGTTATACATTATTTGTTGAATATTATAGGCAATTTACATGTTCTATCAGTTCATCTAAATTAATCTGTTAGGTACTTGAAATACGTGTTGTGTATGTTACATTATTTGCGTTATTTAAACCAACTAAAAAATTTAAAGCGAGCAAATGAATTAAAAATACGATTATTTTTATACTTAGCTTAGAAAGAAGACCCAATCGTATAAATTCTCAAGTAGCCTGGCTTTTATACATGTAAATGTAGATACGTTTTCTAGTAGACAAATGTATTACACGGTTTTTTTCTCCAATAATATGTGTGTAATTTTGCAACCATGTTGCCTCCTGTGTTGTAGTTCCATATAACAGGAAAATACAGATATGTGAAATTTGAAATCTAGAGAACACCCGAACGTTACTTATTAAGATAATTATCTGTATCGTATTAAGATTTTGTCAAGAGTGATGACAAACGGAAAAAAAAATTCTGTATGTTCTATAAAATTTATTTCACGCCGCTCTCTGCCTAAGAATACATGTTCCTAGAATCTTAAAAAAATATTTCAAAATGTGGTTAGAAATCAACAGATGTTATCAGAAACTGACCAAGTGTATCACTGAGATCAGACAGATTTGTAACAATCTATATTTCGGGTTCCGTTAGCGCCATCTGCACAACTCCAGTTTTTATTCTCCCGCGTAGAATTAAACGTCGATTAAAAAAGTTAAACAATAAAACACTTTAGATTTTTATTTTACCCCTAAAATTATGTAAATCATAAAAAAAAATTATAAAAATTCTTCTAAAATGAAATACAAAACAAATAGTAATAATAAAAATAATAAACAATCAAATAATAATAATATAGTACCAATAATCTTCATGCAAGAAAATCTAAAAATAGTACTTACGACAGTAAGTAGATAAATGCTGTAATTAAATGTTGATAATAATGCATCTTCGACCAATAAGTTATTTTAAATTACTAATGATTAGACTAGTTTTATGAGAAAATTTCAGGTTAATTAGAGACTTTTTGTTTAAGATCTATACGCGTTATTGAGCAAGCTATTATGTTATAGGCACTGATATTGTTTTGTTTTCTTACACATTTCATCAGAAACGTATAATAATAATTCGATTTTACAGTATCATATGAACTGACGAATCCAATAACTTTTATGCGATCTGGCAATATTTCTGTTCATTAATCTATATATGATACACAAACGGCAAATTGCGTGCTAGCACTTTGTGCATGTGTGAGGGATGATTTGAAACCCAGACATTTCTCAAAGAACTCGGTTTAATTTTGTCACAGGGTTTTTTCTTGTCTTCTTCCTTTACTGCGATACTGCGATACTGCTGTGTTGTTCTGGGTATCTATTGCCAAGGCAATACTTCCCAGACATTCAAAGTGTAAAGTCCTAATACAGTGGAAAGCCTGAAGTGTTTCCTCTGAGAGGAAGATTTGATGAGTACGAAATGACAACATGCGATTAATTCTCATGCGAAAGTCGGGAGAAAATCTGTGATTGTTTGCAGCTAACTATTGCTTGCTGGTGATTGATCGAATTCGTAAGCGTTTGTCTTCTTCCTTTCTAGGTATAAGAACATATTTAAATTCTACTTAAAATGGTATTATCTCTTGCAAGAATTTGTATCCGTCATATCTTGAATACGCAGTCAAGCTGCTAAGAGTTCCGTAATTCAGAACGCAAAGACGCATAAATTTTTAAATTTAAGTTACATCTTATGTTCCTTTGACACATAACACCTTTTATGTCATCTCATGAATATGTTTCTCTGAGGGTGAAAAGCAGCAACACACCCTACACCATTATTTTACAGCACAAGGGAAATGCATTTAAAATCATCTGAAAATTCACTGGGAAATGGTTGTAGGAATATTTTGTCAAAGTAATCTTGTTCAGATTTTCTGCTCTTTAAGCCAGACTATGCCTTCCCAATGCATTCGAATACATATCACAGGATAGGCATTTTCAACAAAGAAAAATACCTTGTTATAAGATAATGAACAAAAATGGATACATGTGTTACTGAGCAGCATAGCATTAAAGCTTCTGAAGGTAGACAATAGCGCATATTTTACTTTATAACGGGAAAACATTTCTAAGCATCTTTTATCATGGATAAAACTTCACGTGTTAATCTGTTTTTTACAAGACACTCACTCAAGACTTACAAAAATATGCGTTCATTGTTGTATGTTTAGGTTTCTAATTTGTGCATTTTTCATTACCTTTAAAGACTGATTTCAGTATTTGCTTTTTTTAATTATTGTTAAAATTTTTGTATCTAATTTCTCATTTTCACAAAGGAAAATTATTTCAGAAATCTTAAAATGTGTTTCGAAGATGAGTTTGAAATAAATAAACACTTTGAACTTTCTAAAATACTATTTGATTCATTTAGAAAAATTCGATGTCAGCTTGGAAAATTCAGTGTTACTTGCGATACATAAAAATAAAAAATCTGCATTTTCAAATACTACTTAAACTTCAAGTGTTACATATTATATATATATATATATATTTTTCGTCAAAATGGTGAATATGGCGATAAAACATTCTCCCATTAGAATATGAAACAGCCATTTTTCAATTATAGCCTTGAGCTTACTGGACGTTATGGAGCAGAAATAGTTTGTCAGTCACTCAGAAATAGTTTGTCAGAGGCATTACCATGAATATTTGTGTGGTGTAAAGTAGTGATTCGCTTCCAGTCAAAGGACATGAGTAATCTGGAAATAATTATTGAAACTCTGAAAGTGTTCCTTTGATCCGCCATCAAGCATTCATTCACTTGTTGCATGAGTTCGGGTGCAAAGATTATGTTTGCCTGGCCGGATAGAAATGCCATTGTTGTCGTTATTCCTCAGACTTTTGGAATTGAAAGTCATTCAAGCAACGCACTCGACCAATATACTTGTCATACGAAAGAAGACGAATCCATACACACAGCAAACAATTTTGCTGGTAGCCGTTCCTTGATGTGCAACGCCACGAATTTGTTTCCCTCTCATAACACCCAGTAAGGTAAAGGCTGCACTCAAAAATACTTGGCTATTCCATAGTTTCATAATGGAAATATTTTAACTTCGTAGCCATCTCTTCATCTTTTTTGGCATCTTTTCCATCGTTCATTAGAATTAATATATCTATGAACTAAATCTTTAGGGATTAAAAGGCTTTGTCTAAAATGGAAAATATGAGTTTCTGGAGGTTTCACAGAGAACGATAAAATAAAGGAGCGCGATTACTAAAGTACTCCGTCATAATTAGTGAATTGAGATTGCGTAAATATAATACCGATATAGTTGAAGTCAAATCATATCGTTACTTCATATCGTTACAGTTATTCATCCACCAAACAGGTTTAATGAAATCAGTATTTATTGTCTGGTAGAAGAAACTGAAATCACCCACAGATGCAAGATCTTATCTATATATCACTGGCATGTTATAAAATCTGCATAGCAAATAATTATAGATACTTTACATTATTTATTCCCAAATAAGCAGGTAAATACTAAAGAAAAATGATCTAGTACTGGCATACAATCGAATTTTGTAAGGAGTTGTTGCCTCTGTCACCGCGTGCTTTCGTGATGTAACTGGTAGCACGTAAGAAGTTTGAAACTCGAATAGGTCACACCTGATTTCTCGTGTGTCCTGCTTTGAAACGCCTAGCAAATTTTACATAAATAATTGTTCCAAAGTCTGTTAAATTAAACATACTATGAAAATAAATATTTAAACAAATTCTTGACCCATGAATCAAAAACGTTTGAGAGCAACCGTTTGGGCCGATAGCAGATAGGTGGGACATCATCTAAG
Organism: Stegodyphus mimosarum; assembly: GCA_000611955.2. Classification (NCBI taxonomy): domain Eukaryota; kingdom Metazoa; phylum Arthropoda; class Arachnida; order Araneae; family Eresidae; genus Stegodyphus; species Stegodyphus mimosarum. The sequence continues at coordinate 799,748 of KK119134.1, forward strand.
TGTTCGCCGTCTAAGGGGAAAATTGGGTATAATGCGACAGACATTTTGCCTATAGGCAGTTTGCAGTTTCAGTGAATTTACGTATACCAGAACTTTGTGATTTGAAAGTTTTTGAATCGCTTTATTTTAAACGAGGGTATTAGTACCACTATGTTTTAGAACTGCGATATTTTCTCTTTGCTTTCTTTCTCTCACAATGTTTCGTACCAAGATGTTTTCGTTTTGCGTTGTGTTCTCTACGTCGTTTTCCCACGCGGTGTTTTTGCCTCTGTTTTCGGCAGACACCCTCCAGCAGAGCCAAAATCTCACGGTATTCCGTTAGTTTCATACTAATCCTTACTGTCAAAATGCTGACGGTATGTATGTTTTCTTGTCTCTACTCGTGTGTCAAGTAAATGTGAGTTTCTTCCCTTAAAAAATAACAACAAATTCAAAACAGTCACCCAGCACTGTTTCAAGTCTGGTAACGCAATAAACTTCCTTACGATGTCTCAACTCTCCAATTACTCACAATTTTTTTGTTAGAGCAGGAAATTATGACTAAGCGTTATTTTCTTAAGCAGGGATATCTTCGTCAATAACTTTCTAATGATTATCACTTCTTAATTACATTTCATTAGAAAACACAAAGTCTTTCAAATAGCAATTGGCACTGCTAATAAAAAACACGAAAAACGTATGCTGCACCGTTTCGATGGAGGAATATAAATGCCAGATACAATAAAAATAAGTAAATAAATGGAAACGCGATTTGCAATTTTAACTATCCATTCACTGATCGTAAAATTTTGAAGAACGTAATCAAGCCTTCACACTATGTTGATGCTCATCTTTCCTTAATTTATCTAAATTCTGTATTCATAGTTTCTTTAATATTAATATTGCTTCACTTTGTAAAATTACACTGATCTGGTAATGTAATTTTAACCTCATAATCCTAACAGACATCAAGTGAATTATCGTTATGACTGTAAACAATGATTTAGTCCTGAGAAGGTTAAAAATAATATCTTTACTTAAGCAGAATTTAGAACATAACAGCACTGTCTTGTGCTACAGTATCACAACAAATAAATCTAACAGTTATATTTATATCGAATGTTGTACAATAGCCAAGGACTACACAATTAAATACTATTAGAAGCAGGCTCGCTAGTTCTATCGGAGCGTCCAGTCATTTAGAAATAAATATAGTTCAGCAAACAAATCTTTCATATTTCGTACTTTTCAACTTTTCATTTACACCTTCATACCTTTTTAACTTTTTGTATCCCATAAACTCAGTTTCTCACCCCTCCTCTCCAACATTGTAAAGTATGCAAGTAGGTGTGAAAATTTGCAGAGTTTTCAACAACTACCTGCTAATCGAAATCCTACATGTTAATAACTTAGATACACTAGACCTCAACGACACTACTTCAGTACTGTATCTAACGTTCTGAGCTTAGTTTTCTTGAAATATTACTGTTGCTGGAGAATCTAATTTTAACTATTTAAACTCATTACTTTAGAAAAAAACAGTTAACAGAACATACTTCAGTTTTACAAAAGCATTAACAAACATACTTCATTAAAAACATTTAAAATTCATTTCCATTCAAAAGATTACTCAGTTTACACAATACATCACAATGTACATAAGTTGCTAATCTGCAAATCTATTCTGCAAATGTGCCAAAATTTCCTCAATACAGTCTTTTGTGATCAGGCAGTGTAGTGGTTGTACTAAAAACCAAACATCCTCCAAGTAAAATGCATTATCTTGAAGGATAAATGCTTAAATTGGAAAGGCTTTTTACTGAATAAATGCTAGAACTTCCTCGCTTGAAGCAAAATTCATCATGTATAACAACTGTTGTACTAAGACATAAAGTCAACTGAATATTCAAAGAAAATAATTTAAATTTTTGGCGACCATTTTTTTTTTCAGAAATTCCTACCAAGACGGGAAATGAATGTAACGGACACCTACTTTTCTAAGAAATGTATGTGATGGACACCTAATTTTCTTCTGAGCCGTTAAATTCCTGGCTCTTTTTCACTGGTTGTACTAACTAGATATGCATCGGTTGCTCTCCGCTTAAATTCTGGCTTGGTTGCCCTGACATATTCCTCTCATTACTGCTTTTCTCGCTCTTCTCGTTCGTTGACTTGCCAACAGCCGCTGCTGATCACTCGGTTAGTCGCCACATATGCTTAGTCTTTTCTTTGCCTTTTCGATAAATCTTCTTGGCCCCCCGTTCTCTTTAGCTCCGAATTTTCACGACTCATCCAACTGAGTTTTTTTCTCACATTTTCCCCCATTTTTGGCCTCCTTTCTGTTATATAAGAAAACAATATAGAAGTAACTTGAATTATTCGGTACAAACATTTACACGGTTGGAGCTGGACACGAAAAAATATTTACTAAAAATAATCTGAAACTTTAAATCCAAAGCTGTGAAGAGGAGGAGAGGAATTGTGTGATTGATCTAACTTACTTTACATTTAATCAATTAACTCAATCAGATGCAAATTTATACTTAATAAAACTTAACCTGAAAATAAGTCTTCGCTGGTGCTCATGTAAATAAGAATGCTATCTCTCCAACTAAAAAAAACAATTCTTCAATTCATTTAACCTGCATATTGTATAATTACTCAAGAGCAACTAATTTCTATTTCATTAATTCAAAAACTTCACAATATCAGGGAAGAAATATTCATAATAACATCAGCGAGTTACTCTTAAAGAAAATAATTCAAGAGTTCAAATCATTCCTGACACCTAAAACTAATTTCGAGTTATCCAAAATCAGCATTCAAATACCTGTAAATAAGTGCCTAGTACAGTAAGTTAAACTTTTCCCGGGGGCTGGGACATATATATCCCATGCATCGACTACAGTAAATAAGGCTCAAGGACTTTAAGATCACTTTAGAGACTTAAACATTGCTGAATAAAGTGAAATGGAATGCAGAAAAAAATCCTCACACAGATTTTCTTTACATTCCTGCCTGAATATAAGTGGCGAAAATGAATGGAAAATTAATGTCTGTAGCCCACGGGAAAAGAGGGCGAGTTGTGAAACCCTAATACTTAAAAATATTAACAATACCCCAAGTTATTCTCCATGTTTCTTAAAACCTTACGGCTCAAACAAATAGAGTGACTGGGCAGGGAAAAAACACCACAAATGAACTATAAAAGATACAAATCAAACACATTTATTACATTTCAAGAATAAATTCAGATGGCTGGGTAAACTGATCAGTTACCTATAAAATTAAAATTAATATGTAAAATAACATATATGTCATTCCAAAATTAACACTCATTACTCATATTAATTGTAAGTTTACTATTTCTTTAATATTCCATAGCTCACAAATTAAGCTGGTGAAACAAATGTTTAATCCTTTATTTACAGACCTTAAAATAATTGGTAGTTTACCTAAAATTCTCTTATCACCTCTTAGTTTACATATATAATATAATGATTATTAACTAGTCCACCATGGAATTAGGAAAGACAGAGAAGAGAAAAAAAATTTTTTCAAAATTCACTGACAGGCGGGAGACAATTTTTCGAACTGGGAGATCGTTAGTGTCCAGTCCAATATTCTGGCAATGGGGCGAGGGCCATTTTTCTGGTAAAAATGCTTTCGGAAGCGTCCATTATTTTCAAATGACAAATACTTGTATCTGGAACGCGTCTGTGTCAGGAACCGAAGGTGCCGAATACTAATGACAGATACTTCTAACTGTAACATCTGTAAGTCCGGAATCGTTTCGGAAATGTCCATTCTGGAACGAGTCTGGGTCATTGACCGCATGTGCCGGATATTAATGGCAAATACTTGTATCTGGAAAGCTTCTATAAGTCAAGAACCGCTTCGAGAACGTGCATTTATCGCACTAGGAAGAGAGTATGAAGAAGAGGTAAAGAAGGGATATCGAAGCTAAAATTTTGCGGTAAAGAGCTCTTTACATCTTGCACAAGGTTCAATCCATATCGCAAGAAAAGTGTTCATTAGCCCATGGCAAGGCAAAACGTAGCTCCAGCCCGCCGCAGGGCAAACACCCCACGATATCTTCAAGCTAAATTTCTCATTTTCAAAACTCAAAACTGTCTGACTTAAACAACCGTACAAGCTCCAAAGACAACTCGGTTTCTCCACCCACTAAAAACTGTAGGCCCAAAAATTACTCATAAAATTAAGCTTGACCAACCCAAAAATATATCTCTTTATTTTTCTTGATAACTACACATCTTCGACAAATAGAAACAGAGAAGCTACACAAAGAATCAGCTGGCCAGCTGACTAGTGAGTCACCCACAGGCCTGAGAAACAAAATTCGGTCCCCCCCAGCTAACATCGAAAAACAGACGTAAGAGTCAATGCTGCCCTTAAGTAAGAAATTTACAGACGCCCTTTCGTCCGAAACTCATTTATTGTACTTGCACTTGTAAACACTTTCAACATTCACAAAGAAGGTGAAGCAAGATGCCAATTAGTTCTTCCTAAGAAAATTAATTTTTTATTTTCAAACTTTACCTCCCACCTTAAACTATTTTTCGCCTTTACTTGGCGTAATAAAACTTTTGTTTCGGTCTGGCTATATAAAAATTTCTAATTCGTTCGTCTACTAATTTCTGCATATCTGCTATCTTAAATTCTGCAGACCACTTTTGAACAAAAAATTTATGTACGGACGTAATTAACTTTCTGCCAGAAATAATTCATCCAGTGTATTCTCAGCAGTATCATGTTTAGCCTTCCTCAAGGTAAAATGAGATTTTACCGACACAGTCATCCCAACATTTCTAATATTTTTTTTTACATAAGTGCGGATAATTTTAACTATGTTTTTATTCACCTGCTTTGCAGTATTCGACTGCGGCCAATAAGGAACCATCTTAAAATGTTGCACGCCGAAATCTTTATTTATAGCTTCAAAAATCTAAATTGCTTTCCCGATATTATTTTAAACGGAGCTCCATATTTTGATATAAATGCGTTTAAAAATGGATTTTCAACGATTTTAGAGGATGCTGTTTTGAGACAAACAACATCTACCCACTTTGAGAAAGGATCAGCGATTAACAACAAATAGCTGTTTTTTGTTTTTGCATTACGTGGCTAGGAGGCTATTAGGTCAATTCCTATTAATTCATTACATAAAGCAGCCTTTATGCTAATCATAGGTATTCAGCCAGGCTATAATTAATATCGTTAATTAACTGACTAATGCTACAGGACTTGATCTTATAAATTTGTAGCTGCGGAAAATAAACACCTTTCTGTACTCTCTAGACTGTATTTCTTATTCGAAAATGGTCTAAAGTTGGTGCACCATACAAATCCTGAAACATACTTAAAAACGCATTGAGATAATCTATAATCTGTCTTCATTATTATTATTTGTTACTTTGAAGTAAAACAGAAGATTGTTAATTATTTCATGATTTGCAGATCTGTTTCTAATTACCGTCATATCATAGTGCTCAAAATGGTCGAGATCTTTTAATTTCGAATCTCTTTTGTAGCTCTGCTACAGCTGCTTCTCGAGAATCTCAAATTTGTGAAGCGAATATTGCACGTTTCATTTTGTTCCCCTCATCATCTAGTTTAAATCTTGATAGAGCATCCGCTACGTTATTTTCTTTCCCGAGATAATGCTTAAATACTAAATTGCATTTTTGCTGTTTAAGGGTGCATCGTATGAGTGTGGGTGATAAATTTTTTCCCAATACAAGTGAGCGACGGCCGAACGAAAGGTCTGTTAACTTTCCCTCTCATTAGCGGTATAATTTGTGTTGCATTAACCCGTTCACGCCCAAATTATTTTAAAACGAAAATTTTTGAAAAATATTTTTAAATTACTTTTGATGTATCATAAATAAAGTAATTACGAAGTTTTATTCACTCACCATAATTAGCAGTTCAAATAATAGGTGATCTCTAAATAGATCGCTGGACACTTCTGGTAATAAAAGAACAAGTAACAGCCCTCTGATCTTATGTTTAAAAAGTCACAAATTTAGTTTAAAAAACATGAGTTTCTTGCAAAATTAAAAACAACTAAAGATATTAAAAAAAAAAAAAAACTTATTTTACTGATCTATACTTCCTTAGTTACATTTTCATTGAGCAAACTTGCTATATCGTCTTTTCTGACTAAATGTATAGAGTCTATCATTTTTGGTTTCAATAAAATGACCGAAGGTATTCCAATGTTTTTCTTGGAATTTGTTCCCAGTTTGAGGTACTCGACCGCGACATATCTTCAGATGTCTTTTATACTTTTCTCTTCAGAATTTGTTAAATTCAACAGAATATACATATTTACAACAGCCATGCCAATAACTCTTGTAAATATTGGTCAGTACCATTTTTGGCCACGAATTTGAATTGTTTGTTTTTCTAAAAGCCAGTCCTGTTGGTCGACACAACCCATATTTTTGTTATATTGGGCTATAGGTTGGAAAATTTAGGATATTTTTCTCAAACCTTTTTGATGCCTTGAAACTTGGATTAGAGTCTCTGCGTAATCAGACATTTTTGCTGTTGTTACACACTTGTTATCCTTCCATTTAACTGTAGTTATTTCTTTTCTTTCGTCAAAACGGTAGTCATAAGCATCACGACGTTTCCTTTCTAATATCTTATCAGAGAGAGAAACAGTTCTGTTGTTTCTACTTGTACCTGTGGCTCTGAATCCTTGTGTTTTTAATTCAACCAGCAGATCATAAGAATTAAAAGAATTGTCAAAAAATAGGATGTGGCTATAGGGATCAATTACTGGTTGTGTCACATTTTTCACCACTCATGTTCCATGAGGTTCTTTAGAAAGTTTTAGGAGCATTGTCAAAATTCTCCACACCACAATACAAGTCAAAATTATAACAATAGTCCTGTACTCCACACTTGGCCCAAAATTTATGGCCAAACCGTATGGGTTTGCCTATAAGAAATTGTTTGAAAAAATGATGTTCGTAATATCTAATCATTATTTCATCATAAGACAGAAATTTATCGAAAATTCCAAATTTTTGAAAACTGTGAAGCGTGGTAATATGCGTCATTAATTTTCTTATTTTGAATGTCCGTTCTAATTTTTGCATTGCTGCATAATTATTGTTGGCAAAATGGATTACAGATTTAATTTCTAAACATTTATTTTGAAACATTGCATTTTGTATTATCGGCACCATAGGATCTTCTTCCTCTGACCAGGAATCACGTTCACTACATAAAATTTGGTAGCCAGAGAAAATCAAAAAACTAATTAAACTCTTCAACTCATCAACTGTAGCTGAAAACTCTGGTTTATGTTTTCACTCTTTCGCATATCTTTCTGTTTCAAAATTCGTAAAATTCGAGAGTTAAATTTCTTCAAAAATTTCAAGTGCTTTCACATTTTCTAAAATATTTTAAATGCCTTCAAAATTTTCACCAGACAAATTACCTCCTTCATTCAAAGCATAAGTAGAGTTACTTTTTGTCCAATTTGCTTTCGGCTCCTTTTTTGGTGTCTTTCAAGTAGTTTTTTGATAATTTCAAACTAACTCGTTTTTTATTTTCATTTTCATTACTGGCGCTAGGTGTAGATGGCAGTTACTTAGTATTATTAGGTCCTAAAACATTTATGTTTTTGATTCACATTGTTCTTTTACCTCTATTTTTTCCACGGGTAAATAAATTTTTACATTACTTGACAGATCTTTTATCGATGGACTAACCATTTCACCACCATCAAAGCACTCTCCGTCATTTAACTCATCACCATCAGGCGGTAAAGCAATTACCTATCACTCAATCTTCTCAGAAAACATATATTACAATGCTTCTTCGGCGCTGTGAAACACTTTATGCCTGGACATTCTGGAAAAAATGAAAAGGGAAAAGAAACAGTATTAGTTACTACTAACGCCCAGCGATCTATTTATAGATCAGCATGTTTAAACTAAAAATTTAGTTATAAGAACAGTTATTTTTCTAATATAAATAACGCAGAACAATTGAAGAGGTATTGAAAATGTAGAACACATAAGAAAAGTATAACTTATTTTGACTTTTTTTCCGATTGGATACAAAATCCAAAGCTGCGCTCTGAAGCATCACTTGGCTAACTTCAGACGTTATCTGCTGAACTGAACTGGAAAAGAATGTTTCAAAACGCCTTTGGGGTTGTGGCCACATGTGTAAGGAAATCATCCAAAGACAAGAAGAAGTAATTAAAAGATATTGTTTTCAGTGGGCATTCTAAACGTAGATGATCTATAAATAGATCACTGGACGGTAAACTAGCTTAATAAAAATAATAAATCTATAAATAGATCACTGCTTTAAGTACCCTATTGTCTTGCTTGAATATGCAACCGGCTATCCGTCTTGCATAAGCGGGCTCCTTCTACGAAATCCGGTGCATCTGCGGAGATTTTAATTTGCACTTGCTTCAGTAGAGTTTGAATTAATGCCTCTATAATTCTTCCCAATTCCGTGTTTCTTTCTGCCTGTCTTTTCTTTTCTCTTTAAATTTAATGGTGGGTTTCCTATATGGGCAAAATCTTCGATGAAAATCTTATAGTAGGAACGCTAGCCCCAAAATGAAGTCATCTTTTTGTCGTATTACGCCGTGGATATTTTTATCGCTATGATTTTAGAATCTTCCGATTCAATTCCCCTTTGAGATATCTTATACCCCAGGTAACGAAGTTCTTTGGCTGAAAATTTACATTTGCCTGCACTTACTTTTAAACCTGCTTCTTTTAGAACCGACGCCAGTTCGTATAAATCCTGAATATATTCATCAGTTGTCTCGTTCGTAATTATACATCGTGTAAGTAAATAAATGTAAACTTTTCGAGGAGAAATCTAAAAATCTAAGAAATCTGAGAATAACATCCACTGCCAGTTCTTTGAGAACTGGCACCGCATAAACCGAACGGAGGTCTATGAAAAGCATCAACTACTGATATGTTAATATTTGCGGTTTCTGGCAATCCTCTGGTTTTATGCATATCAGAAATTATTCAGAATGAGGTTGGGCCCATCAACGATGAAGCGGTAAAGTCGCTGAACACTGGCAGTTCGGTTCGGGGTTCGAATCCCGGCGAAAAGATTGGCTGCATGGGCGTTTGCGTGGTTTTCTTATGGATAACGTGTATACGAGTCAGTTTCCCTTAGAAAGTCCTCTATGAAGGGATGCCACCCCTTAGGCAGATAGCTCTCGAGTGCTATGCCACAGTTAAATAAACAAACAAAACACAGAGGGAAGTCTAGCGTTGTCATGAATTTCGTGGATTTTATTTTCTTAATTACGTACTTCCTCTTTTAATTGGTAATGGATAAACTGAATATATTTTGTTATGCTATTTAGTTTTCTATATTCAACAGCAAGAAGCCATGCTTTAAAATTCGTAGTTGGGAGATTATTTTTCTTTAGGCACAATACTACAGGACTAGAGCAATTTATTCTTTAACATTTCTGCAATATGTTTTCCTATTATTTCTTCCTTGACCCTATAATAGCAGTGGTTTTTTTCTCGGCAGAAAGGGGACTTCTAGTATCTTTTGCGAATGGTCTGTGTCTAAGCGCAAATACTGTAAGTATACAGGATTACACAACACGGAATGTACTTGACAGTATTTTGGGAGAGTATAGTTTTCTTTTATAAATATACAACTGAAACATATTTTATAAGAATTTGTGGAATCTTAAGGTAGAATGTTAAACTTTCAGCGGGATGTATGCGAAAATCCAATGTTACATTATTAGTCTCTTAATGATATGTATTAATATTTAAGGATATCATGAACACAATCCAAAACAGAATTGCGTTTAATTACAGAGACTACGGTAATGAAAACAAATTTCGTTGTTTTGTTTCAGTTTAAACGGAGATGGGCGGTGGATAAAGGCAAATAAAAACTGATTTAATTGACCTTCCTTTCGAAACAAGAATGTTTCGTAATTCATTTTACGGAACTGAAATGTAAGTTTCTCCCAATAGAAATATGCAGTTTCAGTACTTTTTTCTAAGAAAATTACAATGAAAAATATGATGCCTTCGTAAGTATATAGATGCAAACATGAAGTCTTTTCTCCAACAGCCTATTTGGTGGTATAGGTAATCACACTCCGTATCGTGACTCAACATGCATGCTAGGATGAAGGTTTGTTTTACTTGGCCATTCATTTGGGATTTACAGTAATAAGAATTTGCATAGAGGGAATTTTATGGGTCAAAAAATGTTCCAAATTGTGGATTGTGGAATTTGAAAATCAATATGTAATCTTGGTACTGACTTCCTTTGATATTATTTTAAGTCACCGTTTCAATGTTTTTTCATATATGAGAGATCGCCCGGGAAAGATTTCACACCTTGCACAGCAATTCATAGTTTTAAGTTTACTGTACTAGTCTTAATATTAATATTAATTATATTATGGCAAAGCACTCGAGAGCTGTCTTCTTAAACAAAAAGATTTTTTCGAAGAGAAGATTTTTTAAATGAAACTTTCTCGTGTTAATGTTACACACGACAAAACTGCGAAAACTCCAATTCAGCCAGCCTGTCAGGCGGGATTTGATTCGAACTGCTACTGCTTAACAGTTTTGCCGCTCTTGAACTTTGTACTTGTCAGAAATACATTTCCTGCTTGGAATTGATTTTCTGGAGCTCGATGAAAATTTCGGCAACAAATTCCGTTTTCCTAGGTTTTAAAACGCAAAATACTTTCACTTCGGTAAACGAGCCTATTTTGTCTACTGAGTTACGTAACACACAAAGGTCGCATTCGACACTGCATAGAATGCTGGTAAACATTTCGTATCTGCTTTAAATACCCCATCAAATTTAATTGTGATACCTTCGAATTTCTATTTTTTACATTAATTACTAAATTTCAATACTAATCATAATAATCCTATATTTTAGCTTTCCAACTGAATAATCCTTATTGAAGGTAAATAAATGAAAGAAAGAATAAAATTTTCTTATTCGCGTTATGTCAAATGAATACAAAAGGAATGCTAAATACAAAAAAGAAATACTTTTCACGCAAAAGGAGCGTAGTCCAGTTACATGGATTTTTCCGATTATCTAGATAAAATGCGGTCGCAGTATCCGAATATCTAGATCTCTTTTCTATTGCATCAAACATATTTTATTTCACTATTCAGTTGCTATAGCAAGTAAACGTTATTTGTCACAATAATATTTTTCTAAACAAAAATCATTTTATTCGTCATATTGCAAGAAACTATTTCTTAACAGAAAACGAGTTTATTAGATCTATCGCAAAAATATTTTTCTGCTAAATTCCCATTTTCAAATAAGATTTCTTAAAAAATTCATTTTCGAAGTTTATTTCCATGAATAGTTGATTAATCCTAATACAGACTTAGAGAAGAGGTCGCGGTTGCATAAAAAAAATTAATTTAAAAATCCACCTCTTTGCCCTGATGTCATGCAAAGTACCATTATTAAGTTAGTGCTGAGCCATGTAATCCGACTGGTTAGTCTAGAAGGATATCGTCAAATTGAATTCGAATTCGCAGCCCTACCAACGGAATAAAATTTTGAATTAGGTTACTATGCTGCGATATTTCCGATGACGAAGTAAGCGCCATACAAAACGTTAACTCAATAACCTTCCTCCAAACTGCCATGAAAGCAAGTTTTCTTATTCGATTGTAATGTACGAGCACTCAACGCAATTACTATTTAAATGAAGTTAAAAAAATATTTGACTCCTTTAAATTAGTTGTCTTTGATCAGAATCTCATATGCGTTTAACAGGGAAATTTAATCATTGAATACGTTTTAAATACTAATTCTAGTTTACGATTAAAATAAAATTTGAGTTTATATTTCGGAAAAAATTAAGTCCTTTTTAATCTATAAGGCTGTTAGTAAGACGAGTAGTTCAGTTACTTTGCATTAGTTACTGAATAAAATAATAGGAATTAAATACGGAATTATGAGATATTGCTGTCCATTTTAACAGTAATGCAAAATCTGTGATTTTTGAAAAATCTTAATTCTTATAATGTTTTTATAGTGCTTGGCCAATTAAGTGTCTAAGGAATTAAATTATAATTACTGATATTTTTTCGCAGGTTTAATTATGATGACGGATTGAACGAATTTCTTAAATTGGTATTAATGAATTATTATTAGTGTTATTAGTAAATAGAAAGATTTCCACTTCGTAACCCGAAGACACCTTTGTGCAAAATTATATTTTAGTGCCCCATCCATGAAATAAAATTTGAAAATCAAAATGAAATTAATTTCTAGAAATGTTTTTTATTTAATATTACTGTTTCCGCGTCTGTTAGCTACTGAAGTTCGATATTTGCTGTCTACGTTTAGGAAGCAATACCAAGAGTTAAATTCTTCGTTTTAGCAATAATTACTTTCATATTTCGTGAATCAGTACCCTTTGTTAATCTGGTCTATGAGTTATTAATAATGCAAATTATTGATAATTACTTATATCTAGACGAACTAGCCTCTTAAACAAGTAGAATATTTGGATTTTATTCATCAAAGCATAACTAATCTTTTTTTAATTGGAATTACTATTTTACGGTGATAATACAATTACGTCATTTGGATAAGGTAAACCACACAAAACCTATCTGCTTAAAAGGGAAGCCTGCGACCGAATCCAGAGCGAACATTGATATTCAGAGATCATCTTTTGGCCACTGGTGCAGCTACGAGGATAATACGAAATGTTACATTTTATATTTACAATATGTTCTCATCCACAATATTAAATTTGTTTTCATAAACTTTTTTGAACAATTTCAAGTAATTGCAAATGCATATCTAAGTTCAACATTTAAGAGTAAAAATGTTTTTTTTTTGTTATTTTATTGAAAATTTTAAAATCCTTGTGCAGCACATTGTGCACACAAGGCTTACAGAGGTAATTAAAAAACATACAAATAGAACAACACAACACAAAATAAAATAAACTTACAAATTCACAGATGACACGTAAAAGATAAATTTACAGAAGAAAGAGAAAGCCATGTTATCTTGAACAAATACGTGAAGAGGGGGAGGAAATGCAATATTTAGGCATTATTCTTGATCGTAAGTTTTGTTGGAAAAATCATATTATGCATTTATCCAATAAGTGTGAAAATATACTTAGAGGACTTAAAAGTGTCTCTTGCAATACTTTCGGTTTAAAATCTGATGTTATTGACATGATTTATAAGCAGGATATAATCCCTTTTATTTGCTATACTTCTAGAATGGGAGGAACAACTTTAGAAAAGAAGATTAATTTTCGTATACTTCGCAGAATTCAAAGACGAATTTTACTAAGAGTTGTACGTGGCTTCAGAACAATTAGCTATGAAGTGTTTCGCAATTTCGGGGTTTCCTCCGATTGAGTAAAAATGGTAGTAACTACTTTTTTCCAAACACTCTGAATAAAATATTTTAAAACAAAAAGTTACATTTAATTTCTATGTTCTCCCACCTATACATTTTGATTTAAGAAAGGAAGTCCATGCATTAACATATTGTAGAAAAAAATATGAATTCCCCGACACGAAAAAAGGGTCGAACTGTACCATCTGCAGGAAAGGTGATGATGACGCTGTTTTTCGATAGAGAAGTCGTGGTGCATACAGAGTTCATGCCGAAGGGTGCCACAATTAATGCATCTTCTTATTGTGAAACACTAAAACGATTGCGGAAATCACTTAAAAATCGACGGCCAGGTAAACTGTCGAAAGGCATTGTTCTCCTGCATGACAATGCAAGACCGCATGCAGCAAAACAAACGTGCGAACTTCTGAAAAGGTTTAGGTGGGAAATGTGGAATCACTCTCCTTATAGCCCAGACCTTTCACCTCCTGACTTCCATGTGTTTGGTCCCCTGAAACAAGAACTTTCAAAGAGACGGTACCATTCGGATGCCGAAGTGAAAGCTACAGCCCAACAATGGTTATCGGATATTGGACGCGATTTCTTTGCAGAAGGCATCGAAAAACTTGTACCACGCCTAGACAAATGCTTAAATAAGGGAGGCAATTACGTTGAAAAGTAGATTTTGAATGCAACTTTAAGATACAAATAAAGTTATTGTAAAATTTCTATCCTGTTTTGTTTTCTTAATCAGTGCAACTAACTTTTTGATTGACCCTCGTAGTAACAGCAAAACTAAGTTCGATTGAAAATCGCAGTCTTTCAAAGTGAAATAGTAGGTCATTGGGGATTATTAGGATTCGAGGTATGATAACACTTTCCTCTTTTCCTACACCTGTTAAAATAGTGTCACCGATTATGTTCTGCCCTAATTGTGTGATCCGAAGCCTCGTTCCATTACACAGTCGAGATGCATCTATATTTATCATAAACATAATCGGTACATTTAGTTTCAATTGGAGTTTATGTGAGGGTACAACATGATAGCTCTAGTAAATTTAAAAACTCAGAGGGATATGAAGTGCTATGTTCTGTATCCATGATTGTAGCTATTGACAAATACTCTTTTATTTCTCCTTACACCTCCTTTGCCTTGCTTGTTCTTGTCTTCTTAATTGTGCACTTACGGAAGATTCTTGGTATCAAGCAATTTTTGCTGCCCGGGCCCGTGATGAATTCCTAGATTTGTTAGATTTACGTTTGCGAGGCATTTAAAAAAAAACCCTGTAAAAAAAGAAATAAATAAAAAACAAAAAAAGATATTTAGCTTTTACCCACAGCTTCGCTCGCGTTGATGTTCTTAAACAAGCTTCAACACCTCGTGAATTTTAAAAATAGACTCCGCGTAAAATTTCATGAAATACTGCCCTTTTTTAATATCTATAAGCCGCGGATATCTTGTATTTACGCGGAGTACATCGCCACGAAATCTAAAAAAACTGCTACGTATATTTCCTAATGATTGAAAAATGTTTGTGAAAAAAGAGCCAAAAGCCGGAAATCCTAAAGGATTTTAAATAATAAATTAAATTAAACAAATGAAAATTAATAAACGCTTAATTAATAAATGTTACACTTTCACGCCGTAATTATTTAACGGTCAACATGAAATTTTCAAGAAATATTTTTGATATATTAAAAAAGGTTAAAATGTTTTCGTGGTTTAAGCCACCCACCTGCGCGCGGACAAACTTTTACATCGTTTAACTTGTCGTTCTGAAACTTTCAACATTTAATGTTTATACAACGACAATCATTTTAAGCTATAAAACCTATTACATAGTTTAAGCTTCAACAGTTAATTTACATTAATTTATATTTATTTACATACTTTTCTAATATATCAAAAATATTTCTTGAAAATTTCATGATGCTCGTTAAGTAATTCAGGCGTGAAAACGTAACAAACAAACAACATTCGCATTTATAATATTAGTTAAGACTAATTTATGTAATAAAATGTGTGCTTAGATTATGCTCTTGTGTTAGACGAAAGAAAATTATTTATTTATGTACAATAAATGAATGATAAAATTGGGTAATTCTTTGTCTTCAGTATATATTTGGTTTCTGTGACACATATGTAAACGCAATGCATTGATTTTTTTAAAATATATTTTTCCCCGAGTGGCAACGAGAGAGTATTATGATATACACCGATTTGAAAGATAACATTTTTATGAAGGGCGCATAGTAATCTTGTATTTTTAGTTGTACCATTTCAATGATATGTAAAAAGGGCGCGAATAAAAGATTTATTCCATAAGTGCAGAATGTTTAATAGTTTTAAAGAAAGTACCTAACATATGTATATATATATATATATATATGTATGCAAATAGAAAAATATACTTCTATTAATTAATTTTGTAGAAATAGTTAAAAAAGCATTTCTATACAGAACGCATTACATAAACTTATGTAGATATTTTCCTATGAGACCTTATTATTGTGCCGACGAACGTACCTACAATGACAGCAAAAATATCCAAATCTGGGCTTTTGTTTCCTTTGGGGAAGAATCTTGTAGAACCATTCCAAATTGTCTAGATATTTATAGCAGATACTTACTTACATACGTAGAATGCAATTACGTATCACTTTTTTAAAACATAGACAACAAACACATCATTATCATCAGAACTCAGAATTTAATCCACCATTCGAAATGTAATCCAGTCCATTATCCTGAAAATTCTACGATGTAAAGCGCAGAAGAAGAACTATAAGAACTGTCTAAGGGATTTATAAGAAAAATGCAGTTCACGTTCTGAGTCAACCCACAGACTAGAAAAGAAAACGCAGTAGAATTTATTTAGAATGGAAACTGAATGTATATTTGGATTAGAAAAAACCCATGCATTCTCGTAATGATAAAAGCTTACACATCCAATCTTTAAATTTTAAAATGTGTCATGTTTAAAAATAAAATTTTCATTTGTTTAAACTTTTATCCAATGAATTGTGTTAATTAACTGTTGCCCAGCGAATACTCTGTTTAATTAGTTATTGGGATTTATACTTTACTAGTAACTGTTCAAACCAAAAAATATAAATCAAGGAGTATTACTAGAACAGTCATCTACAACGAACTGAATAACATTTTTCTTCTCACGTCGGGTTAAAATATTTTATCTTCTTTTCAGACGATTTTTATCTCAAATAAACTTCAGTAATGTTCATGAAAATGCTGAAATTTCTACTACGCTTTTTAGCCAAACAGCAGTTTGTGCCTAATTACAATACTTTCGTGTTTCAATTTCCGATGGAATGTGGTCACTTAGTTCGCATTATTTCATGTCAAATAATGCTGTTCTTTGAGAGGTTCACCTCGAACGGTTTTGTAACGTTTCTCACTGGGAGATTTAAAAAGCAACATCAGAGGCGCATTTGGCTATTGATAAGATTTGCTGCGAAGGCCCTTAATAATTTACGTCACCTAAGAAATGAACCATGTGTAAATAAGGAGCATTTCTAGCTCTTTTTAGGAACTGTTGCTATATGTACATGCACTAATGTAGATGGTATGTTATTCATCGACTTAAAAAGTGTTAAAAATTCGGACTAATTTTTTAAGAGATAGTTATAATCATAAAATCTAACATAATGATGTAGTAATCAAATTTTACAATATTATGACTTGAACTACGAAAAATGGATATGAAATACTGACAACAAGTTAATATATTATCAGGACTTAGTGTTCTGTGCATACTCTTTGCAAACATGGTGAATTACTTACAAGGTTCAAGGTTCTTATCCTCAAATTCTAAGTCCTGAACTGGAACAGGGAGCGGAAGGTACGCTATGTTCTGATGTAACTGCTGGGCTGGAGAATAACTGCACGTGAAAGGGATTTGAAATCCTCTTTTATTAAATCACTATTAATAACAAACCTCCCAATTCGGGAGAGATACAGAACGTAACAGACCACACTTTGGTCGAACTTAACAATCAAATAAATTTAAATAAATTAAAATAGAACTTAAATTAACTTTTGCTTCGCAGAGCAATTCGCGGAAGTTGGCCTCTATCTAAAAGGGTGCGTAGCAAGGTATACTAAATACTACCGCACTTTAATTTATTTTACAAAGCAATCACGTAGTAAGCACTATGGCTTATAAATTTAAACTGCTAGCTGGTCAGGCGAACGTTGAGCAGCGTGACCGTGATCTGAGGCAAAGCTCTCACACACCGAGAGGTTTCTACCTCTGGCTTAAATAGTGCTTGGCTGAACTTCAAAAATTAGCATAAGCTAAAAACGCGCGCTTCTTCTGACAGGAAGTTGAAGCAGAGAGGAGATAGAAAAGATTTAAATTAAAATAAACTTGGTTAGTTTAACTAAAACCTTACAAACTTCCCGCCAGAATTGCGATAGTTAAACTACTTTGGTCCAAACGGACCATGTTGAAAACTAGCAATTCTAAATAGTCGAAAATTTCACTGTTCTAAACTTAGGCCAACTCTTACAAGGCAATATATGTTTGTGTAAAATACAGACGAAATTTTCTGGAACAACAATCTTCAACATTTTTTTTTTCAAGTCTTATTCTTCAAACAGTCTTACTCCTTCCAGCAAAATCTGGAAGGAAAACAACTTTAGTATGACATAATAACAGAATAATTCTAAGTGGTACAAATCCTTATTTTTTTTTTTTTGTGTAATTTTGCACACACACATTATCATTCAAGCACAATTAAATTCTTCCCCCGTATGCTCTCTCACCGGTGTTGGATGTAAAGCAAACCGCCATTGCGGGTTTTTATGTGTTCGGGGGTGTTCAACTCTTCCACCTACAATCGACTAACATTAGTTAGAACTTGACATACGAGACCTGAAAAAAACGCCCTATAACCAGCTAATCCTAAGGTTCTCACTAGCTTTATGTCTAACACTTTAAGTGTATTTGGTGGAGAGCCTAATTAACACTTGCATTCTAAAATAGTCAATCTTTAACTTTTCATGCATACAAATTCGCAGTTTGCACACAACATT
This sequence comes from Stegodyphus mimosarum, assembly GCA_000611955.2. Taxonomy (NCBI): domain Eukaryota; kingdom Metazoa; phylum Arthropoda; class Arachnida; order Araneae; family Eresidae; genus Stegodyphus; species Stegodyphus mimosarum. The sequence continues at coordinate 818,190 of KK119134.1, forward strand.
CACATTAATATTGCACTTAACGTGCATTGCTAGCATAATATTATTTGTTACATTTCATAACACATTAACAATTTCATAGCAATCCTGAAATGCAAATAGAGGTTAAATTTCTAAGCTTACAGAAATATAGGTTAAATTTCTAAGCTTACAGCAAGTGCTTCCTATTCCTTTCTCAAGGTACTTTCTTGAAATATCAAATTACATTGAATTAATAGTCTACAGACTAAATCGTGTTTTTCAATTTTCCGAATTTTCATTCTAGACATTTTACAAGTCTTTAGACAAAGCGTCATACAAAATCATTTAGTTAACATATTCTTTTCAGCAATTCATTGCTTTTACAGAATTAATCTATTTACAAAACATTAAGTGATTTTAAATCTTTGAAAATTACAATTTCTTTTAACAAAACATTTTACTTTCCATATGAGGACTTATCGCTCACTTGGCGTAAAAGTCAACCTCGCTTGAGGTAAAATCAGCCCTGCAACTTGCAGTATACTCAAAAATTAACTAAACTTTTGAATACGAAATTGTACTTATCTTATTATGATCGTCCATCCTTTTCTTGGCCCAATCTTTAAAACTTGAGTAAGTTGTGGCCTGGTTCAGTTTCCTCGTTTTTCGTTGTTCTTTCGGAGCCTGCTCGTCTCTTTTTCTTTTGAAATTCCGTCGTTGTATCCTCGGCAATTTCCTTTGTAGAGGAGGTTGCTCCGCTGGACGTTTGGTGGACTGGGCCCTTCTCTCCTGGGCCCTTGCTCGTTGCTTGTCCTGGTTCCTGCTGTATTCGGGAAGTTGATTCTCAGGCTGCAATCGACGTTTCTTGCTTCTCAGGCACCTGTCCGATGATTCCACAGTTCTTTTGGATACATTGGGCTTCCCTTGCCCATTCTGCTTTCTTCTCTTGGTGCGCTCGTAATTCCGTTCGTAGATTTGTTCACCTGCATCGTGAGACTTTCTTTTGAAACCACCTTTTTGGTTCTTATTTCTTTGTTGGGGGGGAGCTTTCTTCTTCTGACATTTCGATGCCGTTGTAGCTGGTTCCTGCTGTTTTTGCTGACGTATATCTTCCTGGCTAGTCGATTGCCTCGGATCCTGAAACGAATCTTTAAATACAGCCATTTTGCTGCGATTATAGAACGGTTTTATTTGGTCCACATTCGCTTTGAGCGTTTGACCATCATTTCTTTTTAATATAACCACTGCCCCCGTAATTTGTTCAATTGTGAACGGGCCTTCAAAACGCGGAAAAAATTTCCCCACCTTTTCCTCTGGGGCATTTGACAAGTTGTGTTTAATCTTCAACACTTCATCTCCCACATTGTACTTGACCTCTCTTCTTTTTAGGTCATAGTACAATTTCTGTTTTCTTTGGGCCATTTCTATATTTTCCGTCGCTTCCCGTATTAACTTTTGTATATCACTCATTTTAAATTCTTCTGCCCTTTCCTGTACAAAGAACAGTTTATCTAGGGGGGTCAAGATCTTTCTTCCTAAGAAGAGTTCAGCGGGTGTTTTTTGTGTAGTATCGTGTTTGGCGGTCCTAAGTGCAAATGCAAATTCATTTATATGGCTATCCCAGGTAGAGTGATAGTTTTTCACATAACTACGAATTATTTTCACTACATTTCTATTCACCCGTTCCGCTATGTTTGACTGCGGACGATACGGGACCATCTTTAGATGACGTATGCCCAGTTTTGCACACATTTCCTCAAACATTTTACTAACAAACTGAGGACCATTGTCTGAAATAACTTTTAGGGGCGCCCCGTATTTTAAAATATACTTATTTAGAATTGAATCTACTACAATTTTTGCAGACGCGCGTTTTAACGGAATTAACTCTAACCATTTGCTAAAATGATCCACTATAACTAAAAGATATCGGCTTTTATTAACTTTACTTCGAGGGTAAGGTCCAAGTAAATCGATGCCTATTATTTGATTTGGGAATTCTGATTTAATACTATTTAGGAACCCGGCCGGGCGGAAATTAACATAATTATTTAATTGACATGTTGGGCACGACTGGACATACGCCCTAGTAAACTTTTGCAGTTCTGGAAAGAAAACTGCCTCGCGAACTCTCTGAACAGTTTTTCTTATACCTAAATGAGCCGAAATGGCACAATCATGCAACTCTTCTAATACATTCAACCTCATGCTAGCTGGGATAACCGGTCTATATTCATGATTCTCATTAGTAGCTTTCGTATAGAATAACAGTCCGTCAATTAATTCGTAATTTTCGGCCCTATTTCTTATCGGCACAATATCCGGATGATTGAAATTCTCAGGGTCGGCCAAATAATTGTATATATTTTTGAACTCCGGATCTTTTTTGAGTTCGGCTATTACTGTTTCACGAGAATCTAATACTTTGGATGTTAACATGGCTATCTTAATTACACTTCCATTTTCATCTAAGTTAATTCTGCTTAAAGCATCTGCCACAACATTTTCCTTTCCCGGCGTATGTTTAATTATTAGGTTATATTCCTGTAATTTGAGAGCCCACCTTATTAATCTGGGTGATAAATTTTTTCCAGAATAGAGTCTAGTGACCGCCGCGTGGTCGGTATATACAGTTACTGGAGAACTTCCAAAGAACACACGAAATTTCTGTACTGATGCTAACACTGCGAGAGTTTCTCTCTCTGTTGCGGAATAGTTTCTTTGGGTTTCATTTAATGTTCGGCTGAAAAAAGCCACGGGCTGACCATTTTGGGAAAGCACTGCACCAATCGCGAAATCTGAAGCGTCCGCTGAAATCTCTAATCCTTTATCCCCTTCTGGAAATTTTAAGACGGGAGCTTGAGTCAATGCGTCTTTCAATTTTTGAAACGCCAAGTTGGCTTCTGCTGACCACGAAAACCTAGCTTTTTTTCTTTTCAACTTTAGCAGTGGCTCAGCTATTTTTGCAAAGTCTTTAATGAAAGCCCGGTAATATGAACACATCCCGAGAAACGACGATAATTTCTTCGCTGTTTTAGGAACAGGATAATTTCTAATGGCTACTATTTTTGACTGATCCGTTTCGATTCCCTTTTGGGAAATTTTAAATCCTAAATAACGTAACTCTTTTGCGGCAAATTTACATTTAGACGCATTTATCTTTAAACCAGCTTCGTTTAACAATGAAAATACTTTTCTTAAATCTTGTAAGTGTTGTTCTAGAGTACTACTCGTAATTATAATATCGTCTAAATATATGAAAGTGCTTTTACCAAGGACTGGTCTTAAGACGATGTCCATACATCTTTGGAACGTTGCCGGCGCGCCGGATAATCCGAACGGCATTCTAAGAAATGCGTACGTACCAGATTTCGTTATGAACGCGGTTTTGTGTACGTCCTCGGGTTTTACCCCAATCTGAAAATAGCCACTCGTGAGATCTAATGTAGTCATGTATTTTGTAGACGAAATATTTCGAATAATTTCTTCAATTATCGGCAACGGATATACAGGATATTTTGTAACTGAATTTAACTTGCGATAATCTATAGCAAAACGCCACCGCTTCGGGTGCGTAATCGGGTAATCATTATTTTTCTTACACAGGACAACGGGGCTAGCATAACTGCTAGAAATTGGCGTGATGATTTTATTCTTTAACATCTCTTTAATATGATGTTCAATTATTTCTTCTTTTGTCCTATCATATCTATATGGCTTTTGCCTAACTGGCTGAGCGTCCCCCGTGTCAATGTCGTGGTTCACCACCTGCGTAAAGCCTGGTACATCACTAAATAAATTCGCAAAGTGACTTACCAGACCTTGGATTTTCTCTTTTTCCTCTGCTTGTAAATGTTCCAAGTCCAGCTGCGGGGGCTTATCATTCTTCGCTTCAATTGGCTTCATATTTAATGTTAGTTCTCCCCCCTTGAAATCAATTTTTGCTTCTGCCAAACTAAAAAAGTCCACACCTAGAATAATACAAGTCTGCAGGTTACGCACAATATAAAACAGGATTCTTACCTGTTCGTTGTTGATACGCACGAACAATGGTACTTTTCCTAAACAGCTACATTTTTCTCCTTGGGCCGCTATGACATCCGTGTCTCTTGCACTAAAAATTCTGTAACGTCGAAAGTGCTTCTTAAAGAATCTTTCCGATACGAAGCTGCTTTGGGCTCCTGTATCCAAGAGGGCTGTCGCCGGTATGTTGTTGATTAGAACTTCAATCTTCGGCAAACTCAAATTCTTAACGACCACGGTGTTTAAATTGATTTTGGAAGGGTTTTGCGCTGCTTCGGACTTCTTCACCTTCCTCGAAGAAATCCCTCTTAGTTTAAATTCTTTTTCTTCTGGTTGCCCTCGGAATCTTTGCTTGTTCTTCTATTAAATTCCCTTCGTTCGCCGCTCGCTTTAGGAGACACATCTTTCTTCGGCCATTGCTTCGCCTTATTCCCGTAACTTTGATTTTGCTTTTGCTGCGGTCTTGGCGAACTCCACTGACTTCTTCGCTCAAATTGGCGTCGTCGTTCGTTGTCGGCTGTTCTTCGGCTTTCAAATTGTACCGCGAGCTCAAATAATCTGTCTAATGTTGTTGGATTTCTTAGTTCGATGAAATCTTGAACTTGGGGCAGTAGCCTAGGAAGTATAACTTGAATAATTTCAGGATCCGGGCGACTTCCATACAAAAGCTTGAAAACTTGAATTTTCCTCAAAATAAAATTAGACAAATCTTCTATTCTTTCTTGGTATCGGCTAAACAGTTCAGCTTCCAATCTGGCTCGATCTCGCACCACGGGAAATGCTTTCACTAGAGAATTCTTGAAATTTTCATACGTGTATGTGGGGCTTCCTGGTTCCCCCAAGAGATTCTTTCCGATGCACTTGAACCAACTTAGCGCTTGGCCCTTCAAAGCGCTGGTAGCAAGAGCGACTTTCTGAAATTCGTGGACTGGATATAGCATGAAGTGGGAGTCTAGCTTTTCCAGGAAATTGATTACGGCTGTCTTGCCGTCAAAACTTGCCGCTGGCTTCATGGCTGCTCGCATGGTTTGTACGATGTAGCCGAATCCTTCTATGCCAGGAGGTGCTATCTCAGGATTCTGGACAGGTACAGCAGGTGTCTCAGGTTCGTCTTCTTGTTGTTGAGGCCATCCTCTTCTTTTTGTGCGGGCGCCACTATCAGGACTTAGCATTCTGTGTGTATTCTTTGAGAACATGGTAAATTCTGTAAAGGGTTCTTATCCTTACGTTCTAAGTCCTGAACTGGAACAGGGAGCGGAAGGTACGCTATGTTCTGATGTAACTGCTGGGCTGGAGAATAACTGCACGTGAAGGGATTTGAAATCCTCTTTTATTCAATCACTATTAAATACAAACCTCCCAATTCGGGAGAGATACAGAACGTAACAGACCACACTTTGGTCGAACTTAACAATCAAATAAATTTAAATAAATTAAAATAGAACTTAAATTAAACTTTGCTTCGCAGAGCAATTCGCGGAAGTTGGCCTCTATCTAAAAGGGTGCGTAGCAAGGTATACTAAATACTACCGCACTTTAATTTATTTTACAAAGCAATCACGTAGTAAGCACTATGGCTTATAAATTTAAACTGCTAGCTGGTCAGGCGAACGTTGAGCAGCGTGACCGTGATCTGAGGCAAAGCTCTCACACACCGAGAGGTTTCCACCTCTGGCTTAAATAGTGCTTAGCTGAACTTCAAAAATTAGCATAAGCTAAAAACGCGCGCTTCTTCTGACAGGAAGTTGAAGCAGAGAGGAGATAGAAAAGATTTAAATTAAAATAAACTTGGTTAGTTTAACTAAAACCTTACAATATGACAAAATATTCATTTATGTGAAATAGAAAATTTACATCCAATTAATACTCTGTTGTCCATTAAAATTGCTATGCTATGAAAGAATGCAGTTAGCAGAATCATGCGTGTTTTAAGAATACATTATAAAACAAAGGATAAAATGATAAAATTATCAGGAATATTTGAAATACAGAGCTCTCAAAAATAATTTTCCCTTTACTATACTTCTGGCAACAACAGAATTTGCGATATGGTTGTTTATGGAATCAAACAGACTTTGGGTGGTATTTTATGGTCCTCGAGTTAATGAAGCTTTAGTTCTATACTATTGCTCATTTGTCGTACTCACTAACGCACGTTGTTGTGTCAGTCTGTCTACAATGCATTGATCAGATTTTTTTATTTCATGAGCTCTGGAGAATGGGCAGGATACGGCAGGAATCGAACACACAAACGTTGTAAAAAACAAAGGGGTGGGTAGGCAACATGCGGTTTCGTACTATTCTGTGGATATATGGGGCGATGTAGATCCCAATGATGTCGCATGGCTACAGACATTAAAACCTCAGTAATATTTTGGCGGCGGCTAGTAAGCTTAATTTGCGGATTAGACATGAATGTGCTGCGTATCCAGTGGCACTCTCTACCATCCATCCAGGTCCTGAGTTATAATGAGGATTAAAAATGGAAGCTTTCAACACCTGTATCCTTCAGCACTTCCCCACATGGGAAAATAATATCATCATGCCATTGTCGAAAATGATAACATCATGCCATCCATACGCCTAAATGTGTCGTTGAATACATCACTGTAAGCACTCATACCTGAATATTGGGTCAGACGATGCCGAAACAACATTGACCTGTTGACAATCTAGGGCCTTACAGATGTAGAGACATTTAGTATATGCAGTATATGTAGATACTTAGTGCTGTGTAACTACCGAGTTTTCTGATCTAGTGCATGTGTTCATCTTTCTAATTTAGAGTATGCGTTATAGTTGTACGATTCTAACAGAGATGTAGACAAGATGCCAGTCGTTTTACTCACTGATGAGTGGGAGGCCAATGAGATCTCACATGACTTTCTGTATGCTCTTCCTAAATCCATCAACTGCAAATTCTTACAACAGGTACTAAATCTCGACCAACAACAGAAGTAAATACACGAAATGATAAACTAGAGTCCCGATATCTATGAGTTTTCCACAATCGAATTCTTAGACGTGAAATTTGTTGCTATGAAATCTATCATTTTACAAGAAGTATAATACGATTTCCAACTCAAGAAAGAACAATAAAACAAAATTAAGAAGTAAAAATCAGCAATTCAGTCTGCAATAGTCGGGCAAAAGATATATATATATATATATATATATGCATATGCAATCAAAACATATAATTTAGCAATTAATAAGGCGCCTGGTATGTGAAAATGTACTATACATTGTTCAGGCTATCTGAAGCATAAATTACTTTTTTCCAGCTCTTTAAGGGCTTAACTCCATAAAAAGAAACACAGAAGAGACAGAAGAGGCTTAGAGCTTGTTGTCAAGTTAAAAATATGACTGTACTATTCCGGTATGCCCATTAGTTTAAGAAATAGCAAAGAAAATGTCATTTTCCCTGAAATTTATGTATCGCACGTTACTCTTCCCCATAGCGTAATATGACTTTGGGAATAGGTGGTACGCTATTTATATTCGAAGCAAGCATTATGAATGCGAGAATAGCACATACTTTATATCAGAATATTTCCTAGAAATTCCTTCTTTCTTAGTTTAGATCTCGCAGAACAAACTGGAAATGTACCTTTTCCTGAAACGGAAAACCTTTGAGATTTCTTTAAGAATAGAAATATAACTCTTTATAAAAAGGAAATAAGAGGTAAAATTTCTTGTCAGAAACATAGGCTTAAACCATTTTTGTTTTGGTCGAAAATTCTTGCGTATGTAAGGTGTAAATATACTTCAAATATACGGATTCAGAGTGATATGGGAAATTCGTAAGTTACAACATTAACATATTACTAAAGAGAGGCTACGCTTTAATTCAATCTAACAAACTATTTGCTGCTTAAAGTAATAAGATTCATGTACACCTTCAGTCATGAATGCTTTATTAGAAGTAAAAAAAATGTTTCAAGTACTTTTGTCTGCTCAGATTATAACTTAGGTCTGCCTGACTAATCACCGACTTACTAATGAAATTATACGTCCTTGCTCATGTTACGAAAATACTCCCTTTATTCTCCGTAAGATACCCTTTTAACAGCATCTTCAAGATTTATGAAAATAGTCCCATCAATAGCGTTAGTAGTTTTTAAGCACAAAAATTGTTTTACCTCCGTTGATTAATGTTTCCAATAAGTACTAACGCTTTAGTTGGTGAAACCAGAATTCTCCTTTATCAGCAAACTTCAAAATATTACATATAAAAATCTCCTTATCAGGAACAAAGGAATAGCTGCAAATTTAATGGTGATTGCTGTTTTCCTTAAGATGTTAAGATTTTACTCCGGATGTTACTCAACGTGTACTCAAGACTTATTATTTCGAAGAAATAAATGTGGCTGATTTTTAATTTGAATTGATAAAAAAATGAAGCATAATAAACATGTCATTAATTAAAATTCTTTATGAGGATGATACAAAAATACACATTTTCTTATAGTATTTGCCGTCTTTGCATGAGGAAATAAAGAATAAAATAATAAAAAGCGCGCGAATGGTCATTGACTTGAAGTACACTCTCAAATGAGCTAGAAAAAATAAGTGCTGTGCCGTGATGACGACATGCTTTATGCTGGCAAATGGAAAAGGCTGGCAACGGCCTTGAAGTGCATATTTTAAAGCAACAGACTATACTGTGCTTTGATAGCCATAGAGTCTTGTATTTTGTTGTTAACTAACAAATCAAAACCTTAATTTTACCTTATATTTTCTAAATCAGTTGAATTATATGCTATAGTAATTATTTTCGCTAAACGCATTTATTCAAATCTTATTACTTTTAAGACCTTGATCATTTTATTTTTATGCATTTGTGTTTTCTGCGAAATGTTTTATTGGAATGAATATCTTGAAAATGTATTCAAAATATATCTGTTGACTAAATTCTATAGAATGTAACAGGAACCTGAGCATCCCTCATTTTTCAACGAGTTGCCTTCAAAAAATGAAATTAAGACATTTCGAGCCTTTATTCGAATTTTTCACAGATAAAGTGCGAAAATAATAAGATGAAGTCAGACAAAAATGCGATGGCATCAGGCTTTGTGTATTAAGTTAAATTGGCAGTTTCTTTGCTGTCAAAGAAAATCTGAAAAAAGGCCTTGATCCACCATTTGACAGAAGTGACGCAGAGATAAGTAAATATATAAAGCAGAAAATGCATTGATTGAATTCGCGAAAGTGCAGCAGGATGAAGATATTTTAGTCATTTTCTTGCGTGTGTTCTTGCACAGTGAAGACGTCAAGACTGATTATAACGCCTGTCACATAAAAAGTCAGTCTATAATAAATGCGCAGATAACGACCCTTCATTTTTTCGGTCGATTATTCACCAGATATTCAGTATGAATAACCTTTGTTTCCCTTTTTTTATGAGAACATATCTTTTTATATAATATGTGTGCAAAAGAATCTTAATACCAACAAATTCATGTGTTATGCTCAACTATGAAAAGAAATGTGTCTGTTCCCTTACTCATGTGATTAGTTGCTTTGCGATTAAATATTGAATTTATTTATGTAATATACCATTTTTTCCCTTCTTTCGACCACAATTTGTATACTGAGAAAGAAAGAGAGGTTATTTAAGCATATTCTCTAGACTTAAATGCCTTTTCTAACATTTATAACTGATTCTTGAGAAAGCAGATTAAAATTGATCACCCATACTTAAAGGAGCATTTTATTTTTCAGGAGATAAATTAGAAAATTGTTTGGAGATTTGTTGAAGTTTGAAAAATCTAGCAGATAAACCACATAGGCTGAAAACATTGATACAATAAAGGTTAGATTACCATGTAATTAATGCTCGAAATATAAGTAGGAATTAGTTTCTTTTCTAATTTACTAATACAACGTACGTACATACCTATTACAAACTGTTTTTTAGTATTAGTAATAATTAGAATTTTAACATTCTTTTCATACACAACACTCATGCAGGTAAAAGTGTCGATATGATTCATAATATCCTATAAATAACCATAATTTCCGGGATTTAAAGTAAGTTTTCAAGCAAAGGTAAGCAAAGGCAGAATATTGGAAAACCTACATGTACTTCCCATAATTGAATAACGCAAACCAGTTTTCGTTGAATGGCAAAAATCCTCTTCTGATGTGCTGAAAAATATTTCGATAATTTTCAATTCTTTTCGCTGGCATACATTAAGATACATTCATTCGTGCGAGCGTTTAGATTGAGCCAGAGTTATAACGGATTTGAAACAACTTTCGAAATCAGCGCTGCTAACCCCTATACTGTTCAGAGTTCAATTTTGCTCTTTTCTTAACCCTAAATTAAGCGCGCCTTTGAGAGTTATACTTGAGTCATATTTGTTGCAAGTTTGCAACACTGTGTGTTGTTTTTCGAAGTCGCTTGTTTCAGTATCTAAGAGTTAATTCTTGGTGTCTGCTGTGGCAGCAGCAGTGCAAAAATGACTTTTCCTTATTCTTTGTGGATACATTTTAATAAGTGGGATACACTTCTCACCCGCGTGTCTAACTAATTGTGCAACACAAACGTACGCGCCTAACGCAGGGTTAATAGTAACTAACCTGAAACTTTCTTTGCATGACACTGCGTTAATTCGATTCTGTTTAAAATCAAATACTGTAATCACTAAACACCTTTACTTATTTCATATGCTTATGTTTTGAAATAATTCAAATCGAGTACATTCAGAAAGACTTCGCCAAGCTCAGGTCATTTGATTACAACTTCGAAAATTTGTTGCCGCCTTCGGGAAATAGGCCATCAGCAGGACAGACACCCTCACTCTGAGTCCGATTGAAATTTCAGGCTTCCTAGTTTTTTCTGTTAACGGTAACTTTTCAGATCAAGGTCTGATTCAAGTTTAGGGACAATTTTTTCTAGTCCTCTGAAAGTTATGACCGGGTTTAGGGGGTCAAGAAGACATACATCAAAATCGTTACGGACGCTAGACGGTCAAGGTAAACGTGTTCGAAAGCATTAGTGACGGTTTTAGGCAGTCAGTGTCAACAATCTCGAAAGCGTTATGACCGTCTTAAAGCGGCCGTGTAGATGTCTCATTGCTCCCTCCGTATTTTGGAACCCTGGAGATCTCTAGATGACAACTCTTAGTAAGAGTCTAAGAAGGTTGCCTTCTTCGTTTTAGATCGCTACGTTTGATCGCCAAGAAAGTGCTAGACATACATTGGCTTATAAACAATAAACTGACACGAACATTCTTCGATAAATAAATATGTAAAGTTTTTCCAATACTGTCTTGAAACAGATAACATTTTCATAAATTATCCTTTAGTTTTTAAGCTAAAAGTTCAGAAATATGCAAAAGGCTCGGGAATTTAATTAAAAAATTGTATTTGAAAATATTTACATAAATTTACTTATGATTATACGGATGTGTAATTAAAACCGACAAGTTAAAACTTCTAATTATTCTCGTGAAACGAGTAGTATTGCATTCAATTAAACCTGAATTGCATACATCAAATAAAAATTAGCCATCAATAGTCTGTTTTAATAAGTTATAATAAGTGTATTTTTATACGGGTTTATGAAACACAGACTAATTTGATAGTAAATATAATAATGGCGAATTATTTAATCTTTTTGGAACAATACTCGTGGCTTATACTGGTTTGCTGAAGTTTTGTTCTAATGCATTTAAAATACCCCAATGCTTTTAATGTACATTGATTTTAAATGCGATTTTCATTAGAAAAAAATTTAATGAGTTTGAATTTCTTGCGTACTTCTGCTCTACATGATATATATTACTGTGTTCAACGCAATGTCACTACAAGAAGCAAAGCAAAGTTGAGCTAAAATTTCCTTATTTTGTTATATAAATTATTAAAATAACATACAGCCTAACATCTGAGTTTCCGAAATATAACGCGCAACTTTTCTAAGTGTTACAAATTTCAATTAAAAAAATACCAGCAAATAAATAAATAAAATGGAATACTAGACAGATTTCTTTTTATGTTTATTTATTTTATTTTATTGCTTTTTAATATATATTGTTGGCGAATAGTACAGTTGTCGTTGGTAAATGATACATAATGAAGAAGAATTACCTGTGTAATTTTTTATTTGAAATGCATAGAATTTTCCTCTAAAATAATATCAGTTTTAGACTGGATTTTATCTAAAATATTGCAATGATACTTTAACTTGATTAGCATATTAAACACAGCTCCGTTTTAAAATGTACTGGAACTTCGTCCCAGTCTGAAGCACCTTTTTGAATCATTAGACGATTTTTAATAAAATTTGGATTAGTTCAATTTTTATAAATATTCAAAATTACCGGAATAATAAAAGCTAACCTTTTTCTCTGGGCCTTAGGGCCAAGATTCATTGGTCTAAACCGTAAATAACATGTCCCTCTGTAGAAAATTGTCACATATAATGGAAAAGATTTTGCGAAAGATTAATATTTTAGCCAAAGCGTGATTTCTTAAATTTAATCTCTTTTATTAGAAATAGCATTCAAGCATTTTACCATAGTTTTATTTTCGCATATGCGGAATTTTTGTATTTTTCATTGATCGCTATTTTTTTAACTTCTGCAGTATAAATTAAAGAAATGCACATAGCTTTGGAAGAAGAACATGTTTTTTCAGTTCCTCTCTCTCAGTCAAAATTGATGAATGAGAGTTTTCGATTTAGAGTTAAATTGCGTAACAGTGGTGTTTTTACTCGATACTCAGAAGAAAAAGGCCTCGAAAAATCTGTGTTGTTAATATATTTCGGATAACTTCCTGAGAGGAATTCATTGATAATAATAATATATAGAATCCATTAGGTGATTAAAGCCATGAGATCGAACTGACAGTATTCAGAGGTCTTAACCACTCGGCCACTGATGAGGCCTGGATCACAATCATGAATCTTTAAACTTATTCAGCTGGATGTGCTGTCAACATATCCTACGAGGACACAGAGAAAGGTGATAATTCATTATATTCGCCTCTCTTAAAGATCGAGATTCGAGCGACAGATCTTCCAATCACTAAGTGGACCTGCTACTACTACAGAGCACAAGATACACCACAGGCGCAAGATAAAAACGGTTGTGTAAGTCTTTATAAATGTGCCAGCACGACAGCATTATATGAATTGTTGGACATCTTAACTTCGGAAATTATATGGAATGTATTTCTAAATAGATATTATATTCGATTATTTTTTAGCTTTGGTTGTTAATTGATCGTCGCTTCTTCAATCCAAAAAAATTTCGAAACGAAATTAGATGCTAGATAAATTATTTTACGTACATACACTAAGATACGAAATTTAACTTTTATGTTAGTCCTACAGCAAGAAATTTCAAAGTAGAAGGTGTTCTCCGACTGCAAAACAGTAGTATAAACATAATAAGTTTCAGAAACTTTATTTACTATGATTTTGGGCTTTAAAATTTTAATATTTATGACAAAGATTTCAAGAGCGTCTCATCATTGAAATAATGGAATACTAATTCTAAATTTCATGTCATCCAAATGTTTAAGTCAAAATATTTGACAAGGAGCTAATAATAACTTAGCAACAAATGAAAAACATTTATTGATTTGGCATCCCCGTAACTTGTACGTTGACCATGCAACAAAAGCATTACTAATTGGCATATTGAAAATGATCACATTCCTCTCACTGAGGTGGGTACAAAACTGTTTTGCATCTCTTTTTCGGAAACAGATCTACCTCTGTAGTAATAGATTAATGTATTAGGTAACAGAGCTTATTTTCGGCCGAGCGGTAAAATCCCTAAACACTGGCAGTTCAAATATGGATTTCATTCCAGGCTAACGGGATTAATTGCATGGACATTTTCGTGGTTATTCCCATGTGTAACGTGTACGCCAGCAGCATCCCTTAACAAGTCCACCCCGAAGGCCTCCCTGGGCAGATAGCCGTAGTATGCTTTGCCATAGTCAAATAAGCCAAAACATAATGTTGCTGAAAAAAAAAGATTTTATTTATCTTGAATAATTCCGACTAGTTGTTACTATAGAAAGAATTTATTTTTGTATAAAATTCCGAATGCTTGAATTTTTATAATACGCAGAGACAAAGAATACAAGCAACTAACAAAATATTTGTAATTTGCTTTGATATATAAACAATGTAATAATTTTTAAATATATTTTTAGTAAGAAATAAAAATTTGTTATAAATAAATGATTAATATACTTAAGTCTCTGTCTGATTAATATACTTAAGTACTGTCGGCTGAGCAGGACGACTTCAGCGATTTGCTTTATGTACTACATAGAGAAATGTATGTTTATGTCATACTTCCTCTCTAAGTCACACTTCATAAGAAGGTAGTTTTTTTAATTGAAAATGATGAAACATACTAAGGCTATCTGACTAAGAAGTGGAATGGCTTCGTGGGTGATTCTGAAAGGATACCTGGCTCACATTTGTATTATACATGGAGAAGTCCACAAAACTTCCTATGCATTCAAGCTGTACGCCATGATTCGAATCCAGGTCGAAGGATTAGATTCTGTGGTCTTATCCAGTTGCCCACCTAAAGGGACAGTTTCATAGAAAACTATTAAAATTTAGTTATTGAAAATTTAATAATTTGCTTTTACATTATATTGGTTAAATAATTTGCATGTGACATAGATTTAAAATTCTAACTTAGCACGCAAAGTCACGTTTACCTAAATAGATATGGGCTAGCCAATGGTCGAGCTGTAATATCGCTGAACACTGGCAGTTCAACACGGACTCTAAGTTCTGGCTAACAGGCTGACTGCATGGATGCTTTCATGGATTTCTTTATGTGTGAAGTCAATATTAGCCAATTTCCTTTGGGAAGTTCTTCACAAAGACAACCTTTCATTAGACAGATAAACACTTTCTCGCTTTGCCGTAATGAAATTAATTAAACTAAACTCAAAACACTGTTTTACCACCTTCTTAAAGTAAGATTCACATTCAACATCTGTAACAGTAATGAGATAATTTTACTTGTTCGTATATTTTACCCGTTCGAAACCTGAAGAGAAAAATTCTGTTTTGGCTGATTATAGAATAGACGGAAATGGGTAATAGAATAAATTTAAATAGATGATAGAAATGGATCTTTACATAAATCTTGTACATTGTTACATTGTGGTTTAACTGACTGCTCATATATACAGGTAGATATCACGCTTTTAAGAATATCAAATTTATGTATAAAAGTGCTGCTTTAGAATGAATATGACACAAATATTTTCCAGAAAGATAGGGGTAAAATATTGTGCGATATTCATTCTAAAACGATATTTTGTTTCTTAAATGCCTTTCTGAAACCCATACTTGGTTTTATATATAGTTCTTTATAAAAGGATTTAAAAAAAACTTAATCACTTATTCTACAACGTTTCCTTTAAAAGAAAGTATATTTAATGTGTTTCGCTCAAAGTATGCTATTTAGATTATTTCTTACCTCATTTATAGAATATTTGCAAACAAGTAAAACTCATATATTTGAGATCTTTTGATACTCAAAGAGTATATTTATTTATTTATTTTGAAATATCTTAAAAAATCTGATGTGGACATCACATAACGTCATTGTACACCTAATAAATTAAACACATTTTTTGCCGCACTTCATTTAAACTTATTTCGTTTCAAAATGAGATATGATCTTTCGATTCAAAGTGCCCTTTTGGCACTGATATTGCAATAAAAAAAGGCACAACTAGATATTATAGCAGACCCATACAGAAATTTTCAACATTTTACGGCTAACCGTTTTTGAGTTATGCAATATACATATATACATATGTACGGTACACACGTCACGCTAAAACTAATCATAAATCCCAAATATAAAATTTCAGCATTTTATGGCGAAACGTTATGCGACATATGTACGTCGCGATGGATATTTCCTTTGAAATCTGAAAACCGAAATTTTTCGCGATTAGAACATTAGTTATTTCTCATGAGGAAGTAAAAATGGTTGTCTCATCATTAATGAGAAGATATCTTGTATTCGGGCTAATACAATATTTCATTTGATCAAGAATATAGCTTTGTCCTGCAGAATATTTTGCTAAGCGCTTTAAGGAAGGGGGACTCAGTGAACAATTCCAGCTATTCTCAAATTGCCACCGAACATATCTTCCAGCAGATATCGATATTAGAGTTCCCATATGACTCTGTTTTCTTCACTATTAATAATGAAAAGCGTTGCTAAAAGAATTTACTGAAATTGTTACCCAAAACGGTGTCATAAATAACTAATTACTAATAAATTTACGATGCAATCTAAAGAATTATTTAAATCTAATAGTTTAATCTGAAATAAACTTAAAATATTTTAAAATTAAATATTAATATAATACTAAAATAAGTTTCGAATAATTTATATTCGAAAAATAGGAATACGAGGGAAAACATTCTCACAAATTCATTTTGGCTATGTATATTAAAAAATATTTTCACATAAAATGTCTGTAAAGAATTCAAGATTAATTTTTCACCATTATCGGAGCAATTCCCTAAAGAAATTGGAAATTTAAAGCATTTTACGTAGTTTCTATTAGGGATGTATATTGACCACATTTCTGTATTCGGCATATGCCCTAATTAAGTTAAACTTTAAAGTAGCCAAACACGAGGTAAAATATCGTTCTAGCAATCAATCGTGTGCCGAAGATATCATAAGGAGAGAAAAACTAATTTCACTCTCTAAATTCAACGGAGAGGAGAATTACCTTAATTATATCCACATGTAAGGGCGCCCGCTCTAGAATCAAAATTCTGGCCGTTTTTGCGAAAGACCAATCGAGTACACGCGATTATTTTAATGCGGTTTCCTGAAAACACCTGAGCTACTCAGGGAGCTAGTCGATATAGTTTTAACAGAAAATATGGGAAATAGGTTACCAGCTGTCGTAGATTACAGAAGGCCTGACGGTTAAGAGAAAATTCCGAGTCTGAGTCAGTAAGAGAAAATCCCGAGTCATATTTTATAATGTATTCCAGCAAATTAAAACAATAAATTTGTATATCACAAAGCTATCAACATTGAACTATGAAGTATTGGAAGATGGCAAGCTTCACGTTTTTTTAAAATTAACAGTCTCACATTTTTTCATTGTTTCCTTCCTTAAAGGTAAATGCGCAATTTTGAATGAAGAAAAATAGCCAAGCCTATTGCATAGGGACAAAAATGACATGTTAAATAAATGTATATTTATGACGTAATTTTAGGCTCATTCAGACATATAAATTCATACAAGGGTTCTTTGCTTGTATTCCATTTACTTTACTAAATAAACCTCGAAGAATGTCATTAACGGGTCATCACTTTATTGCGAAAATTTATTAATAGGCAATCATTAACCGTTGGTTGGAAACTAGTCATCCTCATTTTTCTAAATTAACCATTTTACAGTCTTTCACTATTTAATTCTTTAGAGGTTAATGTGCATTTTAGAATGAAGAAAAACAGCAGAGAAAATTCTCAGAATACAGAAAAAATTCTATGTGAAAAAAAGTCTAACCGTTAACATTTCTGAAGTAACTTCACGTACTTTCAGTTATGGTACCAGTCACGTACTACATTTAGTCTCTGCCTTCATCTTTTTTGTTATTACGGATTGATTGAGCAGCGGTGACTATAATTCAGGGGTCATTACTCTACTGCGGAAATTTGTTGATAATTAACTACTAACCATCGACTGTTCTTCAAGAGTTTTGTGCAAATAGAATTATTTGTTCATATGATAGATGTTTTGGGTTGTTCTTTTTTAATTGCGTTGTTTTTAAAAAGCTTTCATCTTTGGTATGTACGATGTTTTTAACCTAACATTTCCTCATAAAGGGTGCTTAAATTTCATTCATGTGTTACTGTTTAAACAGAAGCGAAAGCCAAAAGGAAACATTTTGAGATCAATTTTCTGCAAAAAATGACATTATTATTGAAAATTATGTGTATAAAAATTAATCGGTTCAATTATTTTTGAGAAAATTAGCTAAGCCGTGCAGAGGTCAATAGTGTCACTGAAAAGCAGAAAGAAAAATTTCTCTGCGCTCTCGGCGAGATTCGAACCGCACATGTTACAGTGCTGCTATATGTGTAAACTACTTATACCACACCAGGGATTGGAACAATTCCTTGCAGCGTAACAGATCAGGACACACTGATGGCTGGAGTGTAGTCAACAGTAACACAGATTTAAAAATTGACAATCCTTTGAATGATATTATTATATAAATATACTATACTATATATA
Source organism: Stegodyphus mimosarum (assembly GCA_000611955.2). Lineage (NCBI taxonomy): Eukaryota > Metazoa > Arthropoda > Arachnida > Araneae > Eresidae > Stegodyphus > Stegodyphus mimosarum. The sequence continues at coordinate 836,442 of KK119134.1, forward strand.
TATGTGTGTGTGTTTAGAAATATGTTGCAATGCGCACTTTTCTTTAGAAAATTCCTAAGAAGTTCCTTAGAAATGTTGCAAATGTTTATTTCTACTACAGCTGTCAAAACCTGTTGCCATGGCTATCCAGAAAAAATGCATTATTTGAAATTGCTTTGCATTATTTGAAATTTACAGTTGGTTCTAATACAGAAGATTTTATTTCGTATTTATAGAGTCTTTTGTGAAAAAATTAGAATAGAAGACTGTTTTGAAGTATTAGAAATCGGAAAAATTTTGTTTGAAGTGAAGTCCATAAAAAAAAATTCCAGTCCGTATCCATTTACTTAAGTACAGCATAATGTTTCAGAGTACGGCTGCGCATAGCGGAAGCTAAAAATAACATTGAAAGAGACTTGGAAAGAAAAGACATTTTCTCAGATGCAGACGTCATTCCATTCCCTGCCGTTTCAACTGACTACAGTGCATAAAATTGCTATTGGTCTTGACCACGAGATTGACCTTCAGTTAGGATCGTTGACCCGTTGTTTGCCAGGAGAAATTTAGAGTCAGCTCGTTTCCATCAAATTACATCCAAAATGGAATTCTGTTTCTAAACAGGGGTTGGTACCAAATCGAAAAATTAAGTGGGCCGATCTAGATTCAGAAATTCTAGGGCAGTTCCGAAGCAAAATAGTTTCAATCTTCTGAGAATGAAAATAAATACTTAATTTTGATTAAGCGAACTTTTACAACATTTTCTGGCAACCCCTTTTTGGATGGGCGAACTGGATTGAAATCATGATTGTCTTCATGAAGGTTAAAATCTGTTCGTTTTCACCACACACATATGGAAATAACAAAAAACCCGAAATTGAACCTAGCTGAACAAATAGTGTTTGACAATATGACGTTCGACTACTGACGGGCTGATCTTTCTTCAGTATTAATATCGAAACATTTTAATTAATTTAAATTATGATATATGAATGTTGATAAGAATTAATGTTATTAACCCTTCGATAGTCATCAACGAACTCAACTAGTATTCCATTTACGCAGTGCCGTTTGGACACTCGAACACAACTCGCATTATAAATTTACGACTGACAGATATCGCGCGTATTTGGCAAGCAAGAATTGTTTAATCTCGCAGCCGCCGAAAGGTTAAATATTTATCCTGAAAATTTAAAGGAGAAATATTTAAGAAATATTCTATTTATAAACTTTCTCCGAATAAGGAATTCTGTGGAAATAGTTTAAGCCTTGTTGCTAACGAAGTTAGGAAATTTAAGAAGATATCTTTTTATTTGATTACCTTATAACAAACATTCCCGTTAATTACAAATTCATTGCGTTTCATAATATAAATCGTTCCGTTCAATTAAAGTAAAATATAAATCGTTCCGTTCAATTCCTTGCAAAATTCTCATAGCAGTTTTGTCACGAATTGATATTTTTCCGTGTCCAACAGAAAATTTAATATTTAATGCGTTTACTATAATGAGCAAATTATATTTCATAATTTCCCTCTAAATTTGATCATGTTAGGCGATATTTAATGCATGAATAAACTATGGATTTAAAAGTCATCTAATTCACTTGATTTCTTCTTGATATCTTTATATTTAGATCATCAAAACCAGAACAATCGACTTTTCACAGGTCATAAAGCAGGACCTGAAAAATGTACTTCTGTTTCACAGATCGTTCTCTTACTTAGGTTTGCAATATTCTTCATTAAATATCTTCTTTTTTTCCCAAAAGTAAGTAAGTCAAATTCAATATTTAAGGAATGAATCGGGCAGCTTCGTTTTCGGAACTTCCTACATATAACGCATGCGGAAAATTTGGCGACAGGAATTATTGTAATAAAGATTGATTTCAGTTATTTATTATGGAGTGCAGAGTTACTTAAAGAAAGAAGAAGGCATTTATAAAATCACTATCTGTATTATGAGTTTGAAAAATTCTGAATAAGAGTTTTAGGTAAGCTCCATGAAATAAATCTTCTGACAGATAAAATATTAACTATGCTTTCAGTAGCTAAAAAACCCTGCTCCATATTTTTGCATTCTAAATTCACGTAAATGTGTCAGATAATATTTTCTGTCCAAACAACCAACCTGCAAATTCAACTTTGGTTTGCTCAAAATGGAGTTGTTAATTGCCAAAGGAAATAACTTATGTGTTATAACACCACATTTTTTCCTGTAAATTCATCAAATTAATAGGCAGGGAAAATGAATTAAATCAATCTGAAATGTCACTGCAAAATATTCAAGCAAGTTCATGGTATATTTCTTTAAAGCTATCGATAAAAATTGGCTAATACTTAGTATTTTCTTACAACACATACTGTATGTTTCAGGGCAATTCCAGCTACAGTTTGGAGACAATTTTCATAAAATTTCGCAGCTGAATTTAAGTAATTTGTAAACATAAGAATACATTTGTAACCAATATTTAAAGCAATTAAACCTATATAAGGTTGCTAACGCTGAGAATTACTTGTACTCAAACTTAACAGCAGACCATAAAAATTATATATAATGGTTGGCTTGTTGTCTCCTCTCTTCTGCTTAGTTATTAGTACAGAGGATAAGACGCAATGTAGAATCTAACACAAAACATTATTAGCCAAGACTTGGAAGTAATGCAATTAAAAATAAGAACAAACTCAATTTTATAACTTTTTCTCGAAAGAATAACAGCTACTTGCTGGTACGCTAACGTTAAGACGCGATTACGAAAAGAACTTAAACGCCATCAGTAAGTTGAAATTCTTATCTGGTTTCTGCAGCTGGACAAGCAAGGATAGCTCAAGAAGCTTTAGTTAGGCTACATCTTAGTTTTAAACTATGCTGCTTGCCGTAAAATTTACTTTACCTTCTGACATGAGGGCGTAACCTGACGAGAATAAAAAAATATTGTATTCTCATAAAATCCTCAAACGTTGTCAAGAAAATGTTTGCTTCCAACTCTCTAATTCGACTTTTGTATCTCCTTTGTATCTTTTACAGTCATAAAAGTGTCTGAGATTTGCAGCTTCGAAACATCCTTCCAGTGCAACATAAACAAAAAAAAATACACTTTTGAAAACGTCTTTATGTAAAATAATCATTTCATACATTACACAAAAACATACTTCTATCATCTCAAGACAACTACGTGTTACATACACTGACTGCTTTTACGACCATCGTATTTGTGTATATGAAAACAAAATCTATATTTTGTTCTACTGCGTACAACTACCACCCTAATACACAGTCACTTAACGTTCAGACATCATAATGTTTGAAAAGTCAACAACGTCTTAATGTCTAATTATTTGTGAATGATCAGCGTTTTATAGTATCTTAAACAGTGAAAATTTGACCCCTTTTTTGGAATTGGGATTATCCAGCTTGAATGGAATCTGTAGGGGGGTGTAAAGATTTTTTCTACTTTCGCCATACCAGTCGTGTCAGTTCTTACTGAATCATAAGAAAGTAAGGGGAATGTTAAGTAGTCAGCAGGACTATGCTCATCTATATGTAAATGAGCACCTTTCCTGGGATAATGCATATATCACAGAATGGAATGAAAACGAAGGTGTGCATGCAACTAACTTGTTCCTTTTAACCAAAGAGAACTTCACTAACACTGAATAACATGATCGAGTGTATTCTTATGCATGGAAAGCTACTGACAGTAACTAATAAGACACAGTGGGCACAGTAGATTCACTTGTTCCACTTCACTTGTTCTTGTTGTAGTGTTACAGATTCACAAATCAATAGCGTAATAATCACAATTTTTTTAAAAGTTGTATATCTTTAGAATTCCTGATAAAGTGTTACATTTTGGAGTTTTTTCTCAGTTTATGATATCAGTGTTCAGTTTTCTTAATAAGATGCCTAACAATTTTTATTTATTTTTGGTCCAAAGGGCCTTATCCTAGAACTATTCATTTCACTTTTCATTTTGCGTTGGTTCACTATAAATTTTCAAGCTGATGCCACAAAATATTACAGCTCTGTATTATATTTAAAGACATTAAATTATGAATAATATTCATAAATATATGCATGTTTCTCGCATTGTGATAAAAGGACGGTACCTAGAGCCATCAAATTCTGAATAACGTACGTTTCCATCCGAATATGAACATCTGGAAGCCCAAACTTGGAATTTGGAATTTGATTTATTACCTATTTCATATTTCGTAAAACTTCAACGAATTTTTGAATAACGAACTCAAGCGAGCAATGGCAACATTGTGCGTAAGAAAAACATTTTTAACCCAGCGCGCGAGATTGTGTATCGGAAATTCTAAAGATATGCTCACATTAAAATTATTTTGCGATGTTGCTGTTGAACTGAAATTTATGGTTTAAGTGCGAAGAACATGATATTTAATAAATAAAGGTAACCCACAAAATCGCCCCTTTGGGCGTAGAATAAAATCTGAAAGCTTTCATTTTTTACTTTAACTTTTTTTTACTTTAACTTTACTTATCAAACATTATTCTCTTCGCATTTAAGCCATGTAAAATTCAACATCAAAATCGCAAAGTCTTTAAAATCAGTATATCTTTAGATTTCCTAATAGAATTTCAAGCGTTGACACACATTCTCAAAATCTGCTATATTATTTATATTCCATGTTTTCAAACAGTAAAACAAAATGGAATTGAAGGGAAGTCATATGTTCATTCATACTTTGAGACATGCGTAGTTTTATTGTCAGAATTGATAGGAATTTTACTTGAAACTGCGAATCTTCAGCGTGTAATGTATTATATATCTCATTTAAATATTCCTTTTCGCTTAATATTATATGCGAATATATAATCTTAATTAGCATATATTCGCTTGACGTCGAATATATGCGAATCGTCAATGTATAATGTATATCATTTAAATATTGCTTTTCGCTTAACATTATTTGTGCAAAATTTGTCTTTTGAAATTTAAATTAATTTCAGAATTCCTAGTGGATATAAAGAAAACAATTCAGTATATAATAAACAAGTTGAAAATTCAAAGCAAACAGCTTGCAATTTATTTAAAGTCTTGAAGTCTTCATTATATGCTCAGTTATTTCAAAAATTGAAAAAAGCTATTACCTTACAAATAAACCTGAGAATAAAATACTTAAAAAATACATCTTTAAAATCAGATACGTAAGCATTTATTTATAACTTAATATCAGTTTAAAAAGTATCTGAATGTATCAAAATTATTTTATTAGTTTATGAATATTAAATTTTAGCGCAGGTATATCACATTACAAAATCGTCTATCTAAATCTTTCACTGCTTCAATCAAAGCTGCGTCTCCACATATGTTTGTCTGCTCAAATATGATATACCATCTGCGACTGGACACTTAATCTCTTAACTCAATTTTCCACGAAAATAACCGATCATACTAATTGCATTTTAGCATGCGCTTACACGCGAAACTCAGCGCCACCTGCGAATGTAAACATGAGTTATTGAAAATCATAGTTAAATTTTAGCAGTGAGTTAACAGACGTCCACCTGCAGTTGTTGCAGAAAATTTGATCTCAAAATTCGGCTATTGATTAATGTTTCCCTTTCAAACTATAATCTGTCTCCTATTTATGAAGTTTCATCTTTACGTAAATATACTTTAGACAGCGCAAAGGTAAAAACAAAAAAAATCGATTAAATATCCTTTACACAAAAACTATTTGAGTTACTTATAAGTTATAGCTTGTATAGCATATAACGTATTCAGTATTTTTTTCTTTCCTTATCGCGTGTCTTCATGGTGTAGTTTAAAACATGTCCGGCTGGTAATCGGGAAGGCCGGATATTGAATCCCGGTCAAGGCTTTGGTGTTTCTTCATGCTTTCTGCTGCGAAATAAATTTAATAACTCTGCAAGTAGCTCCCTAAAGTGTGGTGGACCTTGGATTTGGCGACTGGGATCACCATCTTGGATTTGGCGACTGGGATCGTTCCCTCCCCAGTCGTGCTATAAGTGGATTGAGAAAATAAGAAATTTTCTCCTTCCTTACCCAACGTCTTCGTAATGTAACTGAAAACGCATCTAGCTTGCAATAGGAAGTTCAAAGTCCAAAATCGGGAAGTCAAGTCTTGAATAGGCATTGCTGATTTTTCGTGTTTACTGTTCCGAAATAAATCTAATGGCTCGAAAAACTAACAGAAAACGCAACTTCTTCAACGCAAGTTAAGAAAATGTAAGTTGGAAATACACAATTTCGCCGAAGGTCTAGACATGGACTAAAAAAAAGTACTGGATGGATTCTTAGAAACTAAACTACAGCTAAAAATTGTATTTAATATTTGGAGCAAACAAATCTTAAATCAGAGGCAGATTTCGAAAGGAAACTGGAAAATTTACACTAATATAAGATTGCTTTATATTTAATTTTAAATTTTGCATTGGCTTGTTTACGTTCCATTTAGATAAGACTTTTATATAATAAGGAACTCAGAAAATTTTCCTGACTTAATGCTATTAACGAATTCCTTTCCTCATCATTTACCCCTCCTCCTTCCGTTCTATAAATTGAATTCAATAAAGCTGCATCGGTACACCATAATAATTAAAGATTATAATTTCACTAAACGAAACCAATGTGCCCTTAACTACTTTAAAGATTTTAATTAGCTTGAGCAGTCTATATTTCCTTACAAAATTAATTATCCTTATATTTGGTATAAGACAAGCAGGTACAAGGATATTTTAAACAAGTCCCTTAACATCCTCCTAATTTAATTTTCTGCGATTCTCGAAGGTAAAATTTATCTTCAGCTTCCTTTTCGAATGGTAATGCCCGTATTTTATCTCTATCCTCACCTACAAGAAGAAAGGAAATGCTGATACCAACGACCAGTTTACAGTAGTGTAGTCATGTTGTCTCAGTGCTCTGGGGATTAATTGAAATCTTTCGTACTTGCGAAGTGGTCTTATGTGGGTGTTATCTTATGGGTTGTCGTCTAAGTCGAAACATTTTAATACGTGTTTTAATAAATATCCATTTTCTTCCTAATTTTAAATGTACTCTAAATAAACCGTACTTAACTCTAGGAAGCTGTTATTATATTCACTAAATTCCTTTAAATAATAAATTCCTTTAAAATATAAAGAAAATATTTATCTATATTTATTTAAACTATTGAAGGAAAACTTATTCTAAAGAAAATTTACTGTAAGTAGCAATATCCACTCTAAAAAGCATGGCTTTAAATATATATGTGTATTTTTGGATAGATATACAGAAACAAATTACATATTTGTTTCCGTATCATACATACATTATACACACTCCGTTCCTTCAATAAAGGAAATGTACCCAAGTACACTCGTATTTTTATGTGTAAGTTTTGTTAAGAAAAAAATACACAGTGCTTAAATTATAACTTTATTGTGAACTTGAATTAAACCAATAAGAAGCAAATATATTTCAAAATTCTTCCGACACTAATAGTATTACATCATTTCGAAATGTTATGATAACAAACTTATAGATTTACTTGTCCCTGATCCGAGCTTAAAAACGAATCCTTCACTTTGGAAAACGTAAGATATGACCTGAAAGTTAAAATCTGCGTGCTTGAACAGATTTACAACAGGATGGCATCTCTTTGGGTGGACGCACAGACTTGCGTGTCTTTCCAAGGGGAACCGTGAATGCTCAGGTTTATAGAGATGACATCCTTGATGTTTACGTGTGTCCATATGCCGGGCAATAGGTGATGCTTTCCTGTTACAGGACGACAACGGAAGACCACACAGGGCTCGCATCGTAGCTGATTATCTTCAACAGGAAACAATTATGCGCATGGAGTGGCCAGCTCTATCTCCGAACTTGAATCCTATCGTGCACGTTTGGGATGCCTTAGGGAGACGTCTAGCTGCTCTCAATCCGCCCCCTCAAACCCTTGCCGCGCTTGGAACTACTTTGCAAGAGCAATGGCTCTCGCTTCCTATGGAACTGATAGATCGAATGATTGAAAACATCACACATCGCTGTATCTGCTGTATTGTTTCTAGACGCGATCATATTCCATATTGAAGGTACTCTTCCTATAGCAAACTGACACCTTCGATTTGTTCATTTTATACATATGCTAATTTCTATACTACCATAATTGTCTGGTAATTTCTTTTTATGTTATTTGATACCTTACTATGCGTTGTACATTGTGGGTAAGTTTCATAAAATTCTACATGTAATTTTTTCAGTAATCGCGAATTTTGTGATTTTGCTTTAATTTATAATAACCAGTGTACTTTTATTTTGCACTGATTAATGCCAATTTTAACGTAATTTCCCACACTTGTTATTCAGTGAAACAGAGAAGTGTTTCACTACCTCTTCTGCTTTTCTCATTTATAAGCTGTATTTATTGACCTTGAAATTTTTCTTTTATCAAAATAATAATAGTAACTGTATAAGGTATTTCTCCCGCCTTCTTCGCATGCTTTCGTAATGCAGTGGACAGCACGCTCAACGCGTAATCGAGAGATCCGTGGTTCGATTCCCTGCGAAGGCGCTGCTCATTTTTCATCTATTCTGAATAACGTAATGTCTCTACAGCTGGCGCCGGAACTGAAAAGGTGGTGGATGATGACCCCAGTCGCTCTTTAAAAGTTGGAGTATAAAAGGTATTTCTCCCGCTTCTTCACATGCCTTCGTGGTGTAGTGGTCAGCACTCTCGACGCGTAACCGAGAGGTCTGTGATTCGATTCTCGGCGAAGGCGTTGCTCATTTTTCATGACTCCTGCTTCTAAATAAATACCTAATGTCTCTACAACTGTTTCATTTTCTATCTTAATATGTTGGTAATTATCCTTTATTTGCCAGACGATAAAGGACTTAAGAAAAGAGGAAAACACTTCTGCGTATTCACTTTTAAAGAGTAAATTATATTTTAAAATAGACGTAACCTATATCTTGTATTTTGTTTAGATTTCGTTTTCTATTTTTTTTTTCGAGGTGGGGCTATTTTTCAGCGAATTTGAAAAGCGAAATGTGTACCCACAGTTCAAAGATGCTGACAGAATAGAAGTAGAGATATTCAGAACCAGGTGGTGTTGAAGTAGTCATTCGAGTAAATCGAATTTATCCTGTCCACATTTCCTCACTGCAGTTTTCGATTAGGGGATTTTCCGCACGGCTTTCTGCTTTTACATCCTAACTCCAAATACTGTTTCACAAACTAAATGCATTACTTTAAAAGCATTTGTTAATATATTAAAAGCACTAAATTAAGAATGCTAAATGTATTTTAAAACATTTTTTAACATAGAAAAATGAGTTTTGCACAGATGAGCGTTTGCATTTTTCGCACTAAAAGCTATATCATCTGCGAAGGTAAACAGAACCAAAACAGATGCATGCAATCAATATTTTTGCATTTAAAATGTTGCAACAGCATATAGTACATTTATTTAATCTAACAGAGCAAAACATAATTGGACTACCTGCCTAAAGAGGACGACTTTGTGGATGACTTTCTAAGAACAACTGGTTCCTATTTACCTTAGATACAACCAAATGATTCGCTAAGATTTGAACCGGTGTTCAGTTACCCACTTGAGCTGTAATAAGCGAAAGCATATAGAATATTGTATGCTAAAAATGACATAATTTTAGATGCTTCTAAAGGATTAGAAATTAATGAAAAGTATTCAAACTGAATGAAACTGGGAAAAAATTTAAGAAAACTCGTTACAAATTTTTAAAGGAATTATATTTTTAAACTTCGAAAGACATGAAGCAATAAGCAATTAATAACTCCGTTGGAACTTTTTTTATGCTCATAAGGTACAATATTCCAAGTAGAAAATCTCTCCTCTTGTAATTCGATAATTTGTTGCTCAAAGTCGTTTACATAAAATGTGAAAATTAGTAAACCAGACACACATTTGCATTAGTTCATGTAGTACAGTATTCTGCCACTGATTACATCTTATAGCATGCAGATTTCATTTCGATCTGATGTAATCCTTTCATATAATCAGACAAGCGTCTTTGTGAATTAAGCTATTTTATGATAAAATTTACAGAACTCTTACTTTCAGTGTTACGATGCAATTTAAGGGAAAGCAATCAAAATTGAATCATAAAAACAAATGCGTGTGTATATAATAAGCGGGAAGATAAATTTCAATACCTCAGTGATTTGGTTTTGGATTAGGCGTATTTAAATGATTAGACTGTGCAAATTTCATTCAGAGATACATTTATTTAATGAAACATTATTAATCAATGCATTACGTTCAAACGTGCATTATTTAATGAAAATGTACGAATTTTTTGGTATTTGAATACATGTAACTAAAAGTAAATATGATTAAAGGTAAGCACATTTTTGAGTTGCTTAAATTATTAAAAAGGCTGCAAATCGTTTAGAAAATTCTGTTTCGCTTATCATTATCTTCACGAATTTTCTTTCTTTTTAATTTCAATTCTATATGAAGACAGAATAATGTTACTGGTTCCATTACATGGACTTAGAAATTAGTCATTTGGTGTCATGAAATCGGCTTAAATTATTTTACAGCAAATGATCTAAAACATAAGATAAAACTGCCTATTAAGTAACAGATTGTATGCTGCATTTTTCCCCCTCCATTATAATTAATGTACTATAAAATTCATGATTATTATTTTTAAGAATTTAATTTTGAAGTAAGAATTAACTTGTACCTTATAAATGGACATCATACTTCTAAAATATTCATAGCTAATATTTCCATAGATATGTAAATTAAAGCACTCAAATTCGCAGAATTTTTCATATTCCGCAATTTTTCGCAATCTTTTTTCATAATGTATACATTATTTTCTTCTACTTTCATCTACCCAAAATTGAATTTTGCATGATTTTTTAAATACTCATTTTGATTTTAATTATTGGGTTTATGGTTATGTTTTTTGTTCCATATACAGGGTGTTTCAGAGATCATGGGACAAACTTGGAGGGGTGGTGGAGCGTACTAAAACATGCATTTTTTATAGGAATTTAGGGTCTAAAGTGAAGGGTTAAGACAGGAACGCAAAAAAACGACACGAGAGGAAAATGTGTTTATGTACAAAATCAAATTGCTGCTTCTTTGCAGCAAATACGGTATTCACAATAAGTGTTCAAAACTGCGACCACCAGCAGTAATACATGCTTGGTAACGTCGCAAATGAGTTGACGAATATTTTGAAAAACGACAGGCATTTCGTGCACGCTTACAGCCGCAATGGATAGTCGTGCAACGAGGTCCTCCAGTGAGTCAACGGGAGTCTCGTAAATGATGCTCTTCAGATGGACCCATAAAAAAAAATCCAAGCTGCATAATTCTGGTGAACGGGTGCATCACGGCCAATCCATCGGTCCGGAAATGTCCCATCCAAGTAATTGTGGACCCGCACGTGATTATGGGCTGGTGCACCATCATGCTGGAACCACATGAGATCACGAAGGTCACACATGTCAGCTTTTTCCCTGTGGGTACTCTCACCCATCACGCTCGACATCAGAGCTCCGAATGATCCTCTGATGCATCGGATCGTGGTTTGTTCGGCTCACTACCGCCCTCTACCGCTGCATTCCAGCCAATCACAGCTGTAGTTCCTATTACTGTTAGTGTTCCCTTGTTTGAACATTTATTGTGAATACTGTTTTGCTTCAAAGAAGCACTTTGCGTTGATTTTGTACATAAGCATATTTTCCTCTCGTGTCGTTTTTTTGCGTTCCTGCCTTAACCCGTCACTTTAGATCCTACATTCCAATAAAAAAAATCCATGTTTTAGTACGCTCCACCACCCCTCCAAGTTTGCCCCATGACCTCTGAAACACCCTGTATAAAATAAATAACACATCAAGTTTTTCATAGGAAATCCTTCATGAAAACAAGCTCTCCATTTCCATAAAAACATGTGTTACATGATTCCATAATCCGATTTCATGTGCATTGTAGGATAAAAGCATAAAGAAATTTATGTAACTGAAAATACAAAGGAAGGAAGTATTCCTTTGTATTTCGGTATTCATATTTAGACTGAAATTCAGTATTATAGGTAAACATTTGTTATTAAAAAATTAGTTTGGCGATCAAGACAAATGTAAAAGAAATAGTTGATTTACCATATCCATGTGTTGCCTTAAGTTATATGAATCTGGCAAAATTGTAAATTTTATAATGAATAATTCATATGACTTGCAAATCATTTAACAAGTCACGTATATTAAATATCATATAACGATGACAAAATTGTGGTTTCAGTTTTTATTTTTTTTACTGTCTTATTCCTTATAATTTTAAAAGAGGAACTGAAGCTATTCGACTCTAGCTACATAAGAAAATCTTTTAATTGCGTAATTTTCTACCGGGTACTTTTACTATACGGGTCTAGATATTTTAGCAAACTGGTCCGCCTCTTCAATTTAAAAAGAACAGAAAGCTCAACCCGTCCAAGCTACCTGTGTTCCGACCTGAGTTTCCTGATGGATCTGAAGTTCATAATACAGAAGGCAGCCGCTCGATGAAACTTCAAGTTCCTGCGTGCTGGGTATTCTTCGAATGTTCGGTCTCCGCCATGCTGCCTCGGGTAGTTTTAGTTCCTTCATCTCCAGGTTCACATCATCCATCAGTTAAGAAGTTTTTCTTTTTGAACTTTTAATATTAACATAAATTCTTAAGGAAATTTTTCATCCAAAATTCACTGGTTTAATTATTTCTGGGACTTTTTTTTAAGATTCTATTATTATCAGAATTTAACTTTTTTTTATTTAAATGTTTGCTGTAAAGAATTTTGAAATGTAGAAAATTTAAATCTTTAATATCTTTGAGCATTTGTTGATTTAACTGAGATCTGAAGAAATTTGTGAGCAGTCTTAAATTGCTCTAGTTAAAAATCTAAATTTTTTTTTTCCTCTTCGTGCAATACTATAATTACTTAACTCTGTACTTAATTATTAGAATTTTTACATGTTCTTGGATAAATAAGGTGTAAGAACCTTTCAACTGTTAAATGAAATAGAAAATTTTAATTTATATCTTAACTCATAAAAATAGTTATTACTTAACCAATAGTTTTTGAATTGAAGTGGTTATTGTCTAAGTTCGCAGTATTTGTGAAAAACTATATAAATGTTTAGCAATTTGTTTTCTAAATTAATGTTGGTAGTTCCCGGGGACTAGTATAATTTTATGATAGTAAATTTGTTTGATATCAGTGTTTTAAGGAAGGTAATAAACTAAGTGAGTATTATTGATTTCATGTGTTTACTTGAATTTTCTAATAACACAACATAGTTTCACCAGTATCAAGGCTCTTCGGGTTGTTGAAACGAAATTTAAAAATAAAAACACAACGCAATGCTTAATTTGTTTAGACTACTAGTATTTTACAACTTAGTATTTAACAATATTTTAACCATAAGTATTGAAAATATTCTAAACGTTATTGCGAGTATTAAATGCCAAGTATAAAGATAAAGGAAGCTAAGCATTTTTTAACATTTTAATAATGCAATAAATTTATGCAAGCGATTAATAAATTGCAATAAATATATACTCAGCTATTTTAAATCTGTAACGATTTATCAACTGAGTTAGCTTTATAGGCATATTAAATTTATAAAAGCTTGTGAAAAAGTCAGGTTTGCAATTTTTTTTTGTTTTCTGAATTATTATTTAAGTAACATAATAGGCAATGCATCTCACATATCGATACATTTTAAAAGTTTTTACTTCTTAAAATTCTTCTTCCAGTCTCGTTTTGCTTTCTTAGGAGTTTCAAATGTTACGTGCTTCGAATAAGAAGAAAACGAAACAACAAAGTATAGGCAGACTACACAAACAGGATCTATATCAAATTATACTAAAAAAACTTCCGTTCGAGAATGTAAAACTAGAAGTAAAAATGTTATTGAAGTTCGTATTTCTTCAGAGAACATATTCTGAAAACTCTGCACGTAACATTGACCTTCTTTTTTCTTTCCCAGAGCAATTTTGATTTAAGAGTATTCTGATTTTGAAAGATTCTACTTTCAAAGATGAATTCTTACATATCATTCTAAAATTCATTTTCTTTAATCAGAGTTAAACTCAAGAAACATTACTGCTATTTAATTTTCTGTTTAATTTTCACACTAACTAATGAATAAAATTTGTTTATTTAGTTAAAACTTAGAATGACCGTATACAGTTTTTATTCGACCAACAAAATGCAAAAGAACTCTATATATTACCATGAATATATATTATAATGACATAAAAAATATTCCTCGCTTATTTATAAGTTCCTACTCAATTATTTTTTATTATTACTCTATTTCATCTCTTCTGATTTCGTAAAATCTCACGCCAAAAGAAACCATGAAGTATACAGAATAAACTGAAACTGACAGTTATTATTATTTACGTCTTCCTCACTAAGGCATACACGGAAGGAAGAGATTTCGTGCAGGACTTTCTAAGGGAAAGTGGCTCGTATTAACACGTTACACAGGGAGAAAACCACAAAAATGCCCATATAGTCAACCGGTTCGAGGGATAAGCACCTTGGACCGAACTACCAGTGATCAACGACGTTACCGCTCGGCCTCTGGTGATCATTTTCTTCGAGTACTGGATACAAATACTTACAGTCTGGCTTTAAGAATTTTCGTAGTTCTCTTTTTATTTGTATAGTGTATGTGAGCTAGTTTTCTTCAGAACATTTTCTACGAAGGCATGCTTCCATTAGTTAGCTCTGGCGGTCTTTGCTACATCTGATTAATTAATAAACAACTTGCCCTTTCTCTTCCAAGTAGACTTGACAAGGTCTTCCAGTGCTAAATGGTTTGTCTACAGTTGTGACGAAAGGCTAATATCTCGATAGGTTAATTTTAAGTCGAAATTCTATCCTATCTAAAATCTATCTTTATGAAGAACTCTATATCTATGATTGACTCGAAGAAACTTTAATTTAAATATTTATTTACACTATCCCTGACGTCCTTAAAGAACTACATAACAGCCCTGCAGGAGGTCACTTCGTAATAATGAAGACCTTGCAGAGAGTTCGGGAGCGTTTCTATTGGAACAATGCAAAGGATGACGTGCAAAAGTGGTGCCGATCTTGCGATGCCTGTACAAGTCGGAAAGGACTGAAAAAAATTCGCAACGTTACAATGTAGGAGCACCTTTTGAACGTATCGCCTTAGACATCTTAGGACCTCTGCCACGAACTGCTTATGGCAACAAATACATCCTCGTTGTCATCGATTATTTCACCAAGTGGCCTGAAGCGTATCCTATTCCTGATCAAGAGGCTGTCACAGTAGCAGAGATGATGATACAGCACTGAATTTCCAGGTTCGGAGTGCCTCTTCAGTTACATTCCGATCAGGGAAGGAATTTTACCTCGGCTGTAGTCAAGGAACTTTGCAAGCTACTCGGCATTGACAAAACCCAAACGACGCTACATCCCCAGTCGAACGGTATGGTAGAGAGGTTTAATCGAACCATCCTCAATAACCTCTCATTAGTGGTTTCCAGAAACCAACAGGACTGGGACAAGAAGTTGCCACTATTTTTACTGGCTTACCGCAGTGCTGTCCACGAGACTACCGGCTATTCCCCATCTCAGATGCTCTTCGGTCGTGACCTTCGTCTGCCATGTGATCTTTTGTTTGGTCGCCCTCCGGATGCGCCTTCATCGCCTGAGGAATACATTCAAGATCTCCAGGCTCGGTTTGAAGTGATGCACAACTTTGCACGAGAGCGAGTCAACTTGGCGACGGAGAAGATGAAAACCCGCTACGACACGAGAGCTACTGGACATCGTTTCAACGAAGAAGACAAGGTGTGGTTATGGAATCCGATTCGTCGAAAAGGACTTTCTCCGAAACTACAGTCACATTGGGATGGTCCTTACACAGTCCTAAACAGGCTGAACGACGTCGTAGTTCGGATCCGTAAGTCATCGAACTCTAAACCTAAAGTCGTTCATTATGACAAGTTAGTTCATTACTTTGGCCATAGTACGTAGTGTATATAGTTGTAAATAATAACAGTGAATAAATCTTACATATGTAATTCTACAAAACGAAGGACGCCTTTCCCGTCTAGCATCTAAAATGTAATTCATTTTTTGCTACTTCAAGTGGGGGCGCTGCTATCGCCGTATAACATCATATTTCTATACAATAGTTTAGTGCCTAATAGAGTGAAACATCCGTCGTTTACCGCTGATTTAATTCCGGCTGTTAAACGGTTTACATCAACAAAGTTAATTTATAGGGCTTTGGTTTTTCCCTTGTAATTAACCTGAATATGATCTAATTTCTTTTATACACTCCTTCTCCGCGAAGACACTCCATTAGGCAGATAGCCCTAGCGCGCTTCGTAATAAGTCAATAATCCAAGTATACTGTAATAAGGGCTTGTAAACTGTAATTTAATAGTCATTAGTAAAAGAGCTTCAGAAGCTCATATTCATATCAGATTAACATGAAGAGAGAAAAAAACAGTTTTTTCATATAATGCTAGTATACAATGTAAACAAAGTATCAGAACTTTTTTATATCGTACGTTTAACCTACAAGAAGCAATTGTTGAGTTTTTGTAAGTTCTGTAAGTTCTGCCGTTTTGACGTATACCAGACATAACAAATTGTTAAGAAAAAATACATTTGTTTAAATTAGGGAGTTAAAAAAAGCGATTACAAACCCTATGGAGAAATCAAATCGTTCCCTAAATGCATTCAGAATAAATTGACTCAGGATTTCTAACTACACTCTTATTCCAACCGTCTTTATCCTCAGTTCATAAGAAATTGTCGCACTTGTAAGTTAGTTAACATTTAGCTAGAAAAGCAGTGGTTCGAAAAATGGCGAAAGCACAATCGATTTCTCATATTGCTCAAAAAAAATATAAAATTCTCCGAAAAAATATAAAATTCTCTACAGTGGCGGCCGAACACGAATGTGATAAATGATGACTCATTACCTTCTACATTTAGTCGAATAGATAACATACCTCTTCGCAGTCGCATTTTAAGAGAGCAAGAATGTAAAATATTAGCGTAATTACCTAGCATGCTGTAATCCTGTAAGTTATTATCAGGTCCAGCTAACAAGTAAAAGATCAATGTTTCGAATCCTGGCAAATACAGAATTGATTATACGTGTTTTACTCTTCGAAAGACTGATTATCTTTGCAAACTAATCAAAACATCGGAAACAATAAGGCATCAGTCAAGTGGAATAGCAGGATGTCGAAGATTGATAGATTTATCATCAGGTATTTAATGTAGATCAAACTTTTGTGAGCAATCCAGTTACAGCTTTTAGAGAACAGAGTGACCATTCTTACGATAGTTATCGAAAACCTGATTCTTATCTTATAAATTTGTTAACATTTCGGTTACGCGACGTATTCATTTAATAAAAAATTTCAAATTATTTGCTTTACAATGGATTCATTCGTTTCAAATCATATTTCTGCTGGCTAAATAAAAATAAAAATTGTATTAATTTATTATACTAATTTATTGCGGAAAAGCTTGTAGGGATTTATATTTATTTTAAATAATCAGTTACATTTAATTTTAAGTTACTTTCCTATAAGCCTTCATTCCCCTAATTGTCAGTGCCAGAATATTTAAATTTGGTAGCGCGAGTAAGAAATGCAAATTCTACCAGTGGAAGAATAAGTTAAATATCGACGTTCCAGTAGAGAAAGAGAGTCTGGGAAATTGCCGTGCGTGCTTATACGCAAACTTCTGTTTAGCAGTTACTGCTGGTTTGAGGTGGCTTAAGCGCTATTATCTTGCTGCCACTAGACTCATTTACGCGCTGTAGGCTACAGGATTATATGAGCCCTGTAGTTTAATTCTACAGTTTGTGGACATCTTGAATTCTTAAGTTTGATTCTACTGTTTCAGTTACCGCCCAAGTTGAGGCATAGTATGTTAGCGTCAAGCTGACGCATTATAAATAAGTTAAAGAGTTTAATAAAGGGCGGTTTTAACCCTTCCTCAGTGCAATCACTATCTCTCAAGATTCTACACAACAGCAGGACAGTAGAATTCTACAAGTTCTTGAGGTTTTTCTGCCTTAAAGCCTTTGTGGAAAGCCTTGTAATGGCAACCAGCTCATATTCACTTCATAAATCTTGAATCCTGATACATTTCTAGGCTACAAGCTAATCCGTTCGAACCAAATGCCGAACCCGAAATCAAACTCAATATTTAGTTTTATCTTCTCCGAGTCGAGTGGATTAGATCACTTAAGACTTATATTTACTAAGGATTTTGCAATCGAAGAAATATTTATCAGTGTTTTTCTTAGATGTAGCCTAAATATGAATCACGTACATTCTGAAGCTTCTTACGAATGTCTCCATTTTAAGGCCTATTTATGTCATAATTTTATTATGGTCCTACATATTATGTCATAAAAATTTATTTATTAATTTATCTGCTAAACATTTTGTGCGCATACAGTTTTCAATGCATATTTTATAAAGTGTTTTGTTAGTTAATGTATACTTTGCTAAGTAAAAGGTTTATTAATAAATATCTTATTAAATAAAATTATCATGTTTGTAATAAAGCATTTATTTTAATAATGTTCTGTAAGATAAAATTTTAGCTCCATAATTTAAAATTCAATTCAAGCTTTGACTGCTTTAGCTACAAAAGAGAACTTAATTGATTTGCTCCAAGTACGATTTTAAATGAAATAATAGTATCTGTGACCATTACATCAGAGTGCTTAACGATAATTTATGTAACGCAGCGTTCCAGAATAATAAAAATAGTTACGAAAAGAATAGTAATATTTATTATCTAAATAATGCTAATGTATGCTGAATCCTTTTGTGAATTTAGTACGCATTTAATCATAAATTTATACAATAAGTTATTATAAATTTATACAATAAGTTATTATAAATTTATACAATAAGTAATTATAAAGTTGTACAATATCATATATGGATTTATCTGCCCAAGACATTCTATTATAAATTAATTCCAATCATTCTGAAGACTGTTATAGTTTATGCCTTAGGATAAATATTTAAAAGAAGGATTAAATAAATAATAATAATAAACAGTAAAGAAAGAAGGGAAATACCAAAATTTGTATTATTTTTTATAAACATTTACGACAAACTTGTTTGAAAATATTTAGCAATTATTTTTATCGGCTTATATATTCTTTTAGCGTCATGTAATATATGAAATCAATTCATTAGCATATATATAAAATGAAACAGGGTAGATGGCAGAATACAAAGCATATAAAACATAGATATAAAAACTGTTCTCAAAGGAAGAAAATAAATAAATAGCCGCATACAAAATTCGAAATAAGCTTTTATACTAAGTAAAACTTAATACTTTTCAAGAAAGAAATTTTACATATTTTTGAAGTTTGTTTTATATTGTAAAGAAGTGTTAGAGATTGATAATTTTTTAGAAACATATAAAAAAGAAAATACAGCCGTGGATGCATCGATGTTGACAAGACGGTTAGAAGCATAAAAATAGTTTCTTAGTAGAAAATAAACCATGCTCCAAGAACTTTTCAACTTTCTTTATTACTTTTCAGTTCACGGGTGGCAACTTAGAGACTTTCTAAAATCTGAAATGCCTTCTACGTTGGAACTTGTGTCAAGATGAAGGTTTAAGACTTTATCCACCATTTTGTATTTTTTAACGTTAGCTGAGATGTCTATGTGTAGAATTAACATTGCACATGTTGTGATCAATTTTAGCTGTGAATCATCGTGATTTACCAGATGCAGATTCGTGGTTTGTATGAAGTCTGAACTTTCATCTGTAATTCCAGCTATAAGAAAGTGCGATTTTAAGTATCGAGAATTTACTAGCCGTGGATCCTCATTTCCACTTTAAATCTTAGTGAAACGAAATAAAGCATCTTTTTAAATAACTGAAGATACATTCAAAATGATTCACTGATTCTAATTTTTTTGTTAAATTCGTTGAATGTGTAAAGATACTGAAGGAATTTAGAAATAATTTGTAAGGTAAACCTAAACCACTAGTAGAATGTTTTATTTGGATTGCTTAAAATATGCGAAGCCGAAACTGTAGACTTTACTTCGCTGTGCTAAGGAAAAAGTATGGTACTTAAAAAACTTAAGCTCATTAAATTGAATTATATATATATAAATGCCTCAATAAAAAGAATTTCTGCTTATGCTTTGGTTTTAATTATTTACCTATTAAGCAGCTTGCAGCTTTCTGTTTATAATAACAAGGTACTGATTATTATAACTCGGACAAGAAATTTAAGGTGGTAGTTTTATAGTTTTTCGTAGTAGTAAAACTAACTACAAAAGCTAATTAAATAAAAGGTATCTTAAAAAGTTTTTTCAAATTTAAAAGAACACAAAACATTTTATACAAGCGATATAAACAAATTGGTTAAATAAAATAGAACATCCTCACGATTTTACGCACATCCAACATAGGAACCATTTGTCACCCAGTTCACGTCTAAACTGTGACAAGAATGTTCTTTCTAGAACGTAAATATTAATATCGTGAATCGTTTCGCTTATCAGTCTCTTTAAACCTTAAATCTATGAAGAAAGAGTAGCATAAACCTCGCCCTTGATAAATCTCATACAGAGAAATTCCTTCACTTTCATTTCAGGTGAGCACCGTTGCGGTGTCCTTGGACTTCAGATCATCGTTCTCATTTTGCATGTTTTTCATCAGTTACATGGCCTGCATTTCTGTAGTTGAATTCCATTATGGTTGAACTGCAAATCTATACATATTAATAGAATGTTTCTTAAAACCATCGAAAACACATAAAGATGACATTAATTTTCTCAAATAATTTGGTCACCTAAAATTGACTACAATATTATTTAACATTTCATTATTTTCAAATGAATTAGATCTCACCAGTGGGCGAGTGCTTAAGATCGCTGAGTACTGGGAGTTCGCCCTGCCTGCAATCCCAGGCGAACCGGCTGGCTATATGAGTTTTCCTACGTGTAGCACAAATAAGAACCAGTTTCCCTTAGAAAATTCTCCGCCAAGGTATACCTTTCTTTAGACATATAGCCCTTGCATGCTTTGCCATTTTCGAATAACCTAAGCATTCCCATTTAACAGAAGTTAACAATAACTTATTATCGTATTGGAACTTCACTGGCAGGAAGTCTGCTGCAGCCCTAGTCTTCTTAATAGTTCCTTTCCTGAGGTGTTCTTATTTCCCAACATATTCTTAATTTTTTTTATGTTATTCTTGTTTCGTTCGTTGCTCAGAAACATCCTCCTTAGCAAATCTTATAGTGTATTAGAAATCAAAGTTAGATACCGCAAAAAAGGGGGGGGTAGTTCTATATCTTCCGTTCTACTGGACCGATTGATGAAATTCAAACTGCGTTTTTCATGTCTCAAACGCGCGACTTGGGATATATATTAGATTTATATATAGTATTATCCTAACATAGGTATTTTGACAAAAAATCGGACTTGGCTGAAACTGCTTGCCAATTTTTTTTTCATATTTCAGTTCTACGACTCAAATTATGCCTAAATATTACATTCTGTAAAATTTGGTGCGAAATTTACGGAGAAATTCAAAAATTTATCTTGTTGGATTTTTTTCAGTTTACGCCAAGAATAATTCACTTGGCGAAATTCTTAGTTATAGCAACGCATTTTCCTTTCCTTTTTAGTCCAAACAGGCAATTTGCTCAGAAGGATTATTAATTTCGTTTTGGCATTCTGCGTTGATTCACTACAAGCGTTGTTTCACTTTTCAAATTGTTGCCACCAAATATTATTGCCCTGTATTATATTTAAAGAAATTAAATAATGGAGAATCTGCATAAATGTATGTATGTTTCTCGCATTGTCATAAAACAATGGTACCTAGAGCCATCAAATTTTGAATATTGATCGTTTCCATCTGAATATGGGCATCTGGAAGCCCAACTTTGAAATTTGGAATTTGTTTTATTATCGATTTCATATTTTGTAAAACTTTAACAAATTTTTGATTAAAAACTCAAGGATTTCAAAGCAGCAATGGCAACGTTGTACAGAAAAAACTTTCTTATCTCCAGAAATTCTAATGATACCCTCATTTTAAAATTATTTTTCGATATTGCTCTTGAACTCAATTTTATGGTGCGAAGAACATGATATTTAATAAATAAAGGTAACAAACAAAATGTTAAAAAACACCCTTTTGGACGTAATTTAAGATCTGAAACCCTTCAATACTCCCCCCCCCATTGCAGACGAGCGGAAAAAAAGTCATCGTTCATACTTTCAAATAATTTTACCAAAATGTATAAACTAAATTTGGTGTTATTATCACTTATAACAAATATGCCGAATTTCAAAACGCGCTAATATGTAAATTCACGTATATCTTAGAAAACTGTGTATAAAAAATACTCTAATTTTTTGCATGCGTGCTTAGAAATACATCTAAATGACTTTACGATGATATTAATTTTTTTAGGTTATAATTCAAACATTTTTTCAAAAAATTTTAATAATATTTAAAAATACAAGTTTAAAAAATAAATCATAAAAAATGATGGAATTTTATTTGGAATGAATCTAAATTTCGAATTGTTAAAGGAAGAATCAAATAAGTTTAATTAAAAAAGAAATATATACAAAATTCAATTAACTTTGAGGAGCTAAATAAAAATCGGCAGTGCGGCATAATTTGAGTCGTAGAAATGAAATATGGTAAAACATTGGCATGTCATTTCAGAAAAAGTCCGTTTTTTTGTCAAAATACATATATTAGAACAATGCTGTATATAAGTCTAGTACATTTTAAGTCGCGCTTTTGAGACATGAAAAACGCAAGCTGAATTTCATCACTCCGGCCCAGTGGAACTTGAGATATAGAACTGTCCCATTTTTCTAAAAATTTTTTTCAGTGTACATGGCAATTGTAAAAAAAAAGTTAAATAAAAAATGTGTGCTTCGCAAAAAGAAATTTTATAAAGTATGAAGTTTATTAGTGAAACAAGAAATATTTAAATTAGGTAATATAGTAATTAAATTCTTTATCGCTGAGAAAATATCATTTAGCCTTTTAAAATTTTGACTTTTAACTTTATTCTTTTAAATTACTAAACAAAAAATTTTTTCTACTCTTTCGGGTAAATAGTTATTGGCACTCATTTAAAGTGAAATCGTTTCACACATTGATAGAATTTTCAGATGTAAGCATTGTTTGACAGTATGACTCTGCTACAAGCTTTCAAGCTTTCAACCATAACACACCTTGAGCCGTATTTGAGGGTTCTGAACCTGAGAATTTCGTCTTATTTGCTCCCTTGAAACTTGTGCTAGGTTTTTGCAACCGTTAGATGAACATTTCGCTGCCATTGAAAGCACTTCGAACAGATAGCTCTTGCTCAGGGGCAATTGCAAACACTCACATTTTACCTAAGAGTGAATATTTCGTCTGTCTACCCAAAATTCATTACAAGAACGAGAATCATCGTTTTTATTTGTCCGTTAGTATTTTGAAGATTTTACGTCCGCCCTGTGATTTCGGAGTACTTTTGATTTGTGCAATGTTAGTACACTGCAGCAAGATATTTTAAGTTGCACTGGAACTCTGAATAATTCCAGAAGGATTATAAATAATACCTCACTTACCTTCTCTGTATTGTTCCAGTTTTAGTATATCGGAGTAAGCCCAATACGTCACTGATATTTTACAAGTCAAATCATGAGCATGAATATCATAGAACAGTACTTCCACCAAATGTTTAAATGTAAAAATATGTGAAGGAAACAAAAGCTCTTATGTCACAGCTAATTGAAAAACGATCACTATTAGGTTTTAGAAAATCGCAATATCTCTGGCTCTGTCATTAATAGTTACATGAAAAGAAATATTCTGTTTCCTTTTTTAATAAAGTGGAAATGAAAAAGTTAATTAAAATGAGTTTAATACTGCCATTATAAAATAAGTGGCGTATAGTTCATTAATAACTTTAAATAGATTGAAGAAATTTAATTTTTATTTTGAACCAAATTTGTCTAATGCATAATTAATTGTTTAACATGTAAATTAGTAATAAGTAGATTACTCATTCACATATTGAAGAATTAATTAAAAATATGTAAAAAAAGCTTCATAAAAGTTGACTTTTAAAACTTCAGTTAACCTTCAGTTATAAGAAACGGGAAAAATGAATGAATTAAAATGAAATGCTTTTGTGACTTTTTAATAAATAAGTTTACAAAAATGTGGGATTGAACTTAGTAAAGCACTGAAGAATAAATGAAGATTAAAAAATATTCACCTTAAAGATTCATCTTTAAAGCTTAAATTGAAAAAGAGGTACAATATTATCTCCTAATATGGTAGACGTGACCAGAATTAAATCTACTTAGTTATGAAGGTAACGGGAGCTTGAAAATTAGGGGAGAGATACGTACATCATTAAAAAAAACTTATAATAAGCATAATTTATTTAATAGAGGATTTCAGAGATCATTTTAATATATTTCAGTTAAAATTATATTAGCAAATCAATAAACAAAATAGAAAATTGAAACCACGGTGCACAGAAAACGTGAATACATTGCATTGCAGACACGAATGCGCGCATGTATTTGTAAATCATAATCTCATCATTTTCGCATACATTTAATTGTTTATTAGGCAAGTGAAGTATATAAGCTGCATATTGAAGTCCTTATTCATTTAAATGACTTCTAAACATCGAAAGCTAGAATTGTGAAACGTGCCCAAGTCCATGCTCTGTGATAGGTCTATTGAAATGTCTGTGGAAGGGAATTTTGGAAGTAGCCTTCATATCATAAAAATAACAGACAGCGAAAAACGTCAAAAACCAATGTGTACAGCGTCACTGGTTTATTATGTAAGAATATCCTTCATACACCAATTGTCAAGAATATCCTTCACACACCAATTGCCTTTACAAATATACCTGGAGTCCTGAGTAGGAACAGGGAGCTTACTCAAAGCAAGTTTGTGCGTGTGTAGAAGATACAACAAAGATAAAAAGGGTTAAATTTACCATTTATTTCTTACAGAGTGCAGCCGTTCCCGCACTTCTGGATACAGAGACCAGCACTTATGGCCTAAAACGTAGAAAATAAGAAATAAACTAACTTAACTAAATAAGAACTAAACTTAGATGCTTTACAGGGAGTAGTAACTCGAAAATTGGCCTATTAGCATTACGTATGTAGGGAGCAGAATGCAAAATCTATAATATGTCTTCAAATATCAGCGATAACTGAGTTATGGCCTTAAAGGCAGACATGAAAAGCACGCGCGTGGTAAAGCAACGAGAAGTCGCTCTCTCTCTTTTTCTTTTGGCTGAATGCCATGTCTTAAATACTTATACAGTTTGCAACCTCATTTGCATAAACAATTCTACTCGCTCTTATTCTGGCCGGAAATCAAAAATAAGAGAGGATAGCAAAGTTTTAAAATAAAATAAACGTTAGTAAAACTTAAAATCCTTACACAATAACTTCGGTGTATGAAGGCCTAAACAGCAGATTACCGTCAAAATTATGGCATAAATGACACTGCAAAGCGTAAAAGCTTTTAACAAAATCTGTCTTTAAAACTGTGATAAAAAGATGACAGTTTGGATGATAATATACAAATAGAAACGTTACTTCATATCTTATCAAGAAGCTTAAAATGGAAATGACGGAAGGTTTGTCAGATAGTACGTAGACTGGATCTTGGAATCTTGGAGTGTAATCTATTTATTTCGAAAAGGTTAACTTTGAGAGAGTTTTGTTATAAATAAAATACAAGAGATCATCGCAATCGTGCAAGAGAGGCATTATGGTTCTCTAATAATTTCGTCAGCATTTCAAGTTATCCTTTTTCAAGTCAGTCAACCATTGCAGGTATTCATATGCAGTCAGCGGGTATCCTGATTTTATGCTGACCCACCACTCTGCTGTAGGACAGACACCAGAGTGGTATATTTTATATTTAGTTTTGTATGAAAAATTTTGCATGAATTGAGAATTCACTCTAACAGTAAAATTCTAGTACAAAGGTTACTACTAAGAGATTGTATGACTGGTGCAATTCTATGATTAAAATGCTGAATGCATAGATTCCTTTCGTTGACGTACGGTTCAAAATTATTTCACATTGGAGTTTGTAAACCGATACAACCTGCACTGCTGGTATTTGAAATCCGACCTGTGCTCATGGAAGCTCTTCACATTTTAATATAATAAAATAAAATCATTTAATAAAATGTTTTAGTCAACATTTTATTAAGCATACACTGATATAATACATATCTTCCTCATTTTTATCGTTAAATCTAAATCTGGCGGAAAGCGCAAATTAATGTCTTCCTTTTCTAGAACGACCAAAGGAAAATGTTTTTAATATTTCTGAAAAGAACCATCTCATCAGGTTGATGTTGCATAAATTTGAGCCGCTTAGATATTAACACTTTTGTTTGTCATTTTTTCAGTTCTTCTTAGTAGCTTCTGACAAACAACTTGGCATTTTGAATCTCTTCGATTAAATATTGTTTTCTTTCCCTTTACGCTGTTCCTTCTTTTCATGTTTTGGTCGGAATTTGCATTGCAAATCTTGCTCAAAGTTCCCTTTGAAGAAACAAAAATGAAAACGAGAGAGAATATGGGACGCCGGAATCAGTTCCACAATTTCCGGTTCTTTTAGCTTTGGTCAATAGCTGCTGTGCCCCACCCTTCAAACGAAAAATCGACTAGGAAAAGAAGGAAGGGTTTTTTTTAAGTTTTAAAAAATTGAATGCGGGTGTCTTCTTTTTATTATTTTTATTTAAAATTTATTGTTGTTTTCTATAGAAAAAAATTATATATTTTTGTTTACGGAACCAGTTTTCAAAACGTTAATTGAATAAATCTATTTGAACTTTATCCGTATTAGCAGATAAAACTTAACGTTTTCGTAGGGCCTGTCACAAGTTATTAAAGATTCAGCAAATCGATTTCAAGGCGGAAAAGAAACTTTAGTGTGGCTCACAAAATCTAATATATATACTGGCTTTTAAGTATTATTTTTATATTTTGATATATTGTATATAGTTTTTAGGTTTATGGTTTTTAGTTTTACATGCATAA
>KK119134.1:864537-886246 GCA_000611955.2 Stegodyphus mimosarum
GAATATACATATATATATATGTATATTCTTACAGATATCACAAAAAGTATTCTACACGGTATGAATGTAGCGTCGCTATGAACATGCTAATCCGATGCTTCATTTATCTTTCGAAATGGGCGTTCTGAGAGAGATTTGAGTCAATAATACCTTTAAGAAGATGAAGAAGGCAATATCATCACCTTACTGTGCTCGAAAGAAACCGCGAAATACGACTACGGGAAGATCTATTTTGCTTTTGTGATAGTCCAGAAAGACTTGGCAGTGATGTATCTAATGCCCATGCATGTTGGCAGCATTGATCAATGCAAATTTATGTTTCAATAAAGTGGATTTTTTCTCGTGATATTCTAGGAAGACTTGGATGTATCCGATGCGCTTGCATGTTGGCAGCAGTTGGTCACGGAAAGTTTCTGTTTCAAGATGGCCGCGCTCCGGCTGCACACGTGCCACCACTCAAAGGGAAAACCGCCGTACTCACCGCATATATGAGGTGCATCTCACTGCATCTGCAGCAAACATATTCACCTTTTTTGGCAGGAGAGTCACGTAGCAAACTGTAACAAATCAGTTACTTGAGGGATAACTCCAAATAAGATGCGTTAGTGGTTATGCCACTAACCTCAAATCATCACCGTCAGCAACTTTCGTGGTGTCAAGCTATATCTCATTGAAAGGCGAATTGGAGATCTGCTGTGTTCTCCGATAAAAGCCACTTCTGTCTTGATGCCAGTGATGGCGCTATGTTAGTTGGAAGGAAGTCAGGCGAGCACTTGGAACCAAGCTGTCTGCGGCGTAGACACATTGCACCAGGAGTTATGACCCAAGAAGGAGTTTCTTATGACAGCCGGACCACTCTCGTCGACATCCCGCACAACTTGATTGTATCAACTTGATTGAAATTTGTACATCAGACTGGTTATGCTGCCATTCCTGAGTTTCCTAAGTTTCGATTATGCTACCATTTCTGAGTAATATTTCAGGTAGAAATTTCTAACAAGTTAATATTCATCTTTATACCTCTGCTACCTGTGAGGTCACCCAATCTTATGCCTATCGATGCCTGATATAATCTTGTGCACCCTTGAGACATGATTAGGATGACAAATTCAACGATATCCTCAACCAGCACAAACCATTGCTGATTTTACTGGCAAATCGCAACAGGCATGCAACGCCATCCCATAAAATGACATACAGCACCTCTAGGACAAAAAGCACGCGTGTCTGCATTGTGCTTGCAGTCAACATCGCGGCAGCTACAGCGATCATTAATGTATCACAGAGTTCGTTTCTCGGATACTTTAACCTATGACCTTGAAACATAATCAGATACCAAATACGTCACCCAGACAAATGCTTTCCCTGTATTTCATTATTTGAAACTCATTTCTGCGTTTCATGCGAGCGCTGGGATTTCGTTTTCCATCATTCAACTTACATATATATATATTACTTTTTGAATTTAACCTCTCATCTGAACCTGTCGTGTTCATAATGCCTCTGTTGTTTAATGCATTGAAGCCGTGCTTTAATTTCCTCAAATAAAATTTTAACAGAAGCATGATAAATATTCAAATATTAGATTAAACAAAATAGCTTCATTAATATTCTCTTTTTAGAATATGCGCCCATATGCCTTTTAGTTAATTACGTTAAATTTGTGTATGTAGATAAGAAACACAGATATGAAATCTGAAAATGTTAAACTATTTTTCATTTATATTGCCTTTTCAATTTATTTTATAATATATATAGGAAGGAATATAGTCTGCTAGAATCAACAACCAAAAGAAGGGAATCGAACCTTTGAGAGCTTGAATTCCTCGAGAGATTAAGAGACTGTATATAAGGTTTCCTTTATCTAATACATTTAAACACATATTTAAATTATTTATTCATTTCCATGGAGTTTAGTCATTTTTTTAACTTCCTTGAGACCTTTAATTTCTAATGAATTAAAGCTTTGAATATTTATCAATTACTATAGAGTTGTCATGCATATTCGTAATTATCATAAAAATGTGAGTTGCCTAAGAATTAAGAGCTTGCCATAAAATATAAAAAAGAAAATATATAATTCGGCAAACGGTAAAAGTTATAATTAATTGCATCTGTTGTATTTACAGAAAGCTAAACATTCTTTCAACAAATGTATTAATTAATTTTCTTAATAAAAGTATATTTTTGTAAAAATGTTGTCTCCAGAATAAAGGAATTTGTTTCTTTTGATAGATTCTTGCGCTACGTTTTAATAACTCCGTAAAATGTACGTTAAAACCAAAACGCCCTCAAAATATATGTCGTGAAATTATATTATATGATCAATATTAATTAGATTTATTAAATTTTATTTATATATGAAACACTTGCACTTTATATATTATTCAAATTTTGTATTATTCAAAGCGAAATTCCCTTTAACGCAATTAAATGGACGCTGGGTGAGGCTTTCTATTCACACATTTCAGCTATTTTCTGCAATATATCCTAATTATAGAGCCCTTCATTTATAAATAAATTCTGAAAAGAAATTGATGGTAATCACTATCTGAATGCAAGGACATCCTGATAATTTTCCAGCAAATGTTTTCTTTCATTTTTAATTTGTTGATTCTTTCGATAACTTAATCAGCAAGCATGAAATATTTTCAAAAATAAGTTTCAATTTATAGATTTTCAGTTAGTAAAATTAAACATAATAAATTATCAAACAAATATTAATATAATGTCAGAAAAATTAGATTTTTCTTATTAAATTAATTTTGCTGGTTTATTATTTCTTGGGCATGTTAGATGGAATGAATAACGAAAGTTCTTTCAATAATAAATAAATGTATGTAGATATATATATTATATTATCTAGAAATTAGAAATGGCAAAAATAAGATTAGATTTGATTACTAACGTAGCACATTATGCTACACGAGATTAATTATGTAATATATATATATAGTATTATACATAAAATACACTCTGTCTCTTACTATAATCTGAAGTAAGTGAAATATTGCTGCACATAATTTGAATATAACGAATGATTGTGATTAATTACGCCATTTGTGCTGCTACTGATAAAAATAATTCAGAAGATTGAGGACGAAATTAAGGTATTTCAAAGTCAATGCATTTTGATTTATTAAAGGAAAAAGTTAAAGAAAAATGCTTTTATTTAGGACTGAACTGATAAATAAATTTACCGAGTTTCAATATTATTATTTTCTTTTAAAAGAGTAGTTTTTTAGATGTTAGATTGCCTGATGAATAAAGGAAATAAATGAGTGAAACATTCCATTATCAAGATTGAATTCCGCTTAATTTCGAATTAATATTAAAAGTAAGTCACTCATAATCAGTTGCATTTTCTGACAACTACTTTTTACACTTAGTTACCGAATTTCTATTATCTATTCAATATTCTATAAATTTGTTACATTAATTATGTTTAGTCATAAAAAATATATTTATGATAGAACGCAGTAAACAAATTAAGAATAACTAGTATAAATATAAAATGGAAAGTTTAGTGTTGTAGTTCTTTGGGAAATGAAATTTAATCAACAGCTTGAGAAGTCTTAAAGCTGAAAACTCATTAAATAAACTATATTTATCGAATAATGAGTATGAAGTTTCGAAAAACTTCAGCTGTTACCATAACACAGAGTGTAATATATAGTCATCTTATTCAACACAAAACAAACTGAAATAGGTATTTTACGGTCATCTCATCCTTTAAATACTGCTATTGGTCGAAATACATGACTGTTACTAAAAACGCACTTTGCAATTTAGCTTGAACGGTTTTATTGGACATGTAATTTCATGTGGCACATATTCCTAGAAATCGAAATAAAGACGCATTATTGGCAAACAAATAGTGAGTTCCTATTTCTAGTTTTAATAGTTATCTAATAAATAAATAAATAAATAAAGTTGTTTTATTCACGTTTTCTTTCAACTACTAATAGCTCATTTTCTCATCAGAACTTTAAATATAAATTACGTTTTGCAAGTAATTGTTATATAGATTTTATCTATTTAAAAATCAGAATTTACTACCATGTTAGTACTTCCAATACATGTAATATTTACCATGTTATTTTAATGTAAAATAAAATCTGTTACTCCCAGTGCTGCACTGTTATTTAAGTATAATAGCATTGGCATGCTTTTTCTGACGTCCGGTTATTGTCGAGCAGTCCAGCTTTTCACATTATAGTACTGTCATTAAAATAATTATTATCATAGTGCTATTTTATGTGCATTGTTCTTTTGCTTATTAATTGTTAACATATTTAGATAATTATGCTCTTCTATATAAGCATACGCATGTATTTAAACAACTGCAATATTAGTATATTCATATCATGTTGTCTTTACCTAGCTGGCTCCTCAAATTCGAGCGTATGTATAAATCTTCTTCGAGCTGTTCAAGTTCTTATTATGAATCTCTTGCCATGTTAGGTATAGTCAAATTGATAGCAATCGTGTTACTTCCCTAGTACATTATAGCCCTAGAAATCTTTCGATATTTTTGGTATACAGACTATAACTGGCTCACAACACCCCGGACAGAAACCAACACGGTGGTGTTCAGTCAGTACATTAAGTTACGATACGTAAACACAAAATTAAAAGAAGATTTTAAAATTATCTTTCACATTATGGTAGTATTACTCATATAATCTAGCAACTTGAGAAATTTAAAAATAATACTCTAAAGCACGAAAAGCATTGCAAAGGGTGATAATTAAAATGACCAAGTAATTATTCAGTATACCATATATTTGCAAAACATTTCGGTTTTATAAATAGCTGACAAAAATAAGTATTTTCCTTTCGTTTGATTCTTAAAACCATTTGGGTATAATATGCGATAGACTCCTGATGGGGTGTGTGTATGTGATCCTTCTTTTTCTCGCTGGATTTATTATTACTGTTTTTATTGGTTTAATTAGTAATTTGATTATTTGCAGATGATTTATTTACTTTAGAAAGTAATACTGATAATGCTTTGTATCTAAGTATTTATACGTGTTCATAAATCACGTTACCAATACGTTTATGTATTTTTAAGTTTAATTAATGATCTTAAATTTTCATTTATCTTTTATAATTTTTAGCAATTTTAATTGCTTACTCAAAATTTTCCCTTTGTTTCAGGTAGGACCAGCTCCAAATAATCAGCCAATCAGAGCTCAAGCGAAAGTTAGCGTAATAGGTAAATCCTTTTCTTATAAAACTCATTTAGTGTATTTACATCAACAGGATCATAAAGTATGAAAACCTGTTAACTGTCCTTAACTAGAACAAATTATAAAAATTCCATGTATATTAATAGCATTGAAAAATTAAAAGAAACTATTATCAATTTTATTAAGGTTCTATTTTAAAAGGTAACAGCTTTAATTGAAAAATTGATGGTGAGCGGTCATGATCTGCTTCATGCTTTTCCAGAGGTGTGGTTACAAAGTGTAGATTTTATATGGTCGGTACGTTATTTCCAAGGATTAAGCAAAGTTCACACACAACATTTATTACGACGCCAACACAAAATAATACTAAAAAGAAAGATACATATTTAAGAATGGAGCTACAGGATTTTCCCCTATGGACTCTTCAAGGTACGCATCTGTTCATCATGAGTTACAAGAATTAACTGGCACTTTTATGGCACGATGATAGCGCCATCTATACTAACTACTAAGGATATAACACACTCCGCCTCGATGAACAATTGGTTCATCATAACATTAATAGCAAGCCTTTTAATTTACACAAGTATGCCAAAATGTTCAACAATGAATCATGTAGAATATCAAGTATTTATACAATAAATTTAAATTCAGATAACAATATTAAATTTAACACAAATTACAAGTAAAATATACTTCCAATTCTCAATACTTACAATTACTGAGTGTAAGACAAATAGTAAAATGAATAGGAAACTGTTAAATTACAGTAAATCTGTAGTTAATCCATGCTCTAAATCTGAAACACAATACTGGATTAATAACAGTAAAGCAAAAAAAAAAGAGAATACATAGTTTTGAAGTCTTATTTTGTCAATGGTAGCACGGAAAGTTTAGGTATAGGAAGCTTCATTTCGCCCAATAAAGTTTCAAGTTTCACTACACGAACTTTTCCATCGGCACCCGGATATAGTTCAATTATTCGTCCAAGCCGCCATCTTAATGGAGGCAAATTGTCGTCTTTTATTAAGACCAAGTCATTGACGGTTAAATTTGGTTTATCCCTCAACCATTTGGTACGTCCTTGCAACTGAGATAGGTAATCGTTCGACCAACGTTTCCAGAAGCTCTGGAAAATTTGTT
Organism: Stegodyphus mimosarum; assembly: GCA_000611955.2. NCBI lineage: Eukaryota > Metazoa > Arthropoda > Arachnida > Araneae > Eresidae > Stegodyphus > Stegodyphus mimosarum. The sequence goes on from KK119134.1 coordinate 870,876, forward strand.
GAGCCAATTTCCATCTTTCAGCAGGCGTTAGTCTATTATTAGTAAGATGAGGCTCAAGAATTGCTGTTAACGTAGTTCCAATTAGGAAATGTCCAGGTGTTAAGGAACTAAAGTCTTCAGGATCAGAGGAGATGGAAACTACTGGCCTGGAATTCAAACATGCCTCGATTTGAGTAATTAGGGTGTAGAATTCTTCGTGAGTTAAAATCTGTATTCCAACAGTCCTCTTTAAATGAATCTTCATTTGCTTCACACCAGCCTCCCAAAGACTGCCAAAGTGAGGCCATAATTCGTAATATTTTCATTACTCAGGTAGTTTTGAAATGCTTCCTCAGAAGAAAGTTTAGTCAGGTATCTTATAACTAAATAATTTAAAATAGCTTGCGATTATAGCCATGTTCTTAAATTTGATATTTGGCTGCTTGTTACCACTAATCAAGCAAGCGTAGATGCTGAAATTGTCGCGTGTTCTTCATATATCGAACACTTCTTGTTGCTGTTTATTTTCCCTTTATATCTATCTATGTTACTTGCATTTTCATGAACACTCGTTAAATTTCATTCTTCTGGCAAGAGCTGAGTTGGAAAGGAGAAAGAAAAGATACCAAAATATATAAAGAATTGCTTCAGCTAAAAAAAAGCCTCATATTACAAACATCTTTCCAAAAGAAAGGTTAGTATAATAGATCACATCTTTGAAGACCGGTAGCTTTGTCCCTTGTGCAAGTTGAAAGGAGCATGAGATTCATATTATATTATTTCTATGATTTTCTGCACTAGTAAGTAAGTGGAAAAAAAATTACCTTCGAAATATTTCATTCCCAAATAGCCTTTGGAAGCATTCTCCGTAATACCGGGTGATTACTTCGATTAAATAATGAATTAATCATAAGCTGCTACTTTTATTTTCACCCGTCGATAAATATTTCAAATAATTACCACACCTCTTACGGTCATTTTTTCTCTTTTTATAACCATGTTCTTCAAAATCTCATTGTACTATTCTGAGAGTATCATTCCATGCATAATTTATGTTTCAATGGAGCAAGAGTATTTTTATGCCTTTTTCCTTTCTGATCCGTTCTCTTTTTTATCTCTTATAGTGCCTCCTAGAGCTTTGGAAATACGTGGCCACAAGAACGGAAGCACTGTTGAAATGAGAGAAGGGCAGAAATTGTCTCTACAGTGCATTGCCAAAAACAGCAAACCAGCCACGAAGCTCAAATGGATGAGAAATGGCGTAGAAATTACCAAAGGTAAGCTCTAAATCACACTTCAAAATTGCTTTACCTTAGTGCATTATTTATGGCTCTATTGGGTTATTAAAGGCTTTATATCCCGATGTTAGATATATTTAGAGTTTATACTTGATTTATAGCATATTATTTAAATTTTATCGAAACTCTTTCAACTTCAACATAATTTTATATTTCGTATTTTTTTCATGGCCCATTTTAAAAGGTTATAAAAATACAGCACCATCCTTACTTACTACACTTTCCAAAGAAAGCTAATTCCATCTTTAATATGCTGGAATATAATTCTTCTTCTAAATATTATTCACATTTAGAACACTTACACAATTAACAGTTTTCCCATATTCGAGAATCATCTATAAATTACATCTTAAAATTTTTAGGCTCATGCTTATTTGTTTGTTTAGTTGATTATGGCAAAGCACCGGGGGCCTATTTTCTAATAGGGGCCTTTATGAAGAAATTTGCAAGGGAAGCTTGTCGTTTTCGTGGGGAAAACTACAAAAGCACAAACCTTATGCTTACCAATATAATAATATTTCCTGAAACAAAAACAAAAAACGTTTCAGTGCAGAACATTAAATACTCTTGAAAACGATTTTCTATTATATTAATCTAGGAATATATGACGAGGATATAAGGACTGAGGGAAGGAAACATCTTTTAAATCTCTGTACATAAGTAGTTACTGAGAGTTTAATACCCATGACGATATTCACTTAAGCAACATTATTTTGTGCCATTTTAACATTAAAAAAATCATTTTAGTGTCTCCTTAAGTTACTGATTAGCCCAACTAAAATATGAAGTGATACTTAAATCCTTGAAAAGCAAAAACAAAATGCATATATTGCTGTTGTGAATGCACATTAACTGTATACGTAATATGACATTGTAAATAAAAATAAAGAAAATTTATTTTTTGAAAAATAGAGAGAAATTACTTCATACTGCAGTGATGCTGATGCGATACCGACAATACACATTTGTAAGTATTGCTCGTATCTTATCACGTCGTTGAATGCAAACAAAATGCCTACCACATATGGTGTGGTGCAATGAGAAAGAGATCAAAATAGTAGCATGTCTTACTCAAACTATATTTATGGAAATGAATAAAACATTTTAATTTCTTTACTCTAAATAACTAAAATGTTTGAATTTTTGGATTGGGTACTAATTACAAATACTAAAATCATAAGAGTCTTCTTAAAATTAAATGCGCACAAAAAATTAACAAACGTTACCAAAGTAAGTAATTACAGTTATGGAAATCAGGAGCACTTTAAATATGATATACATCATAGTAACACTTAAAATTTCATCACAGTAACACTTAAAACACTTAAATACATTTGAAATACATCACTTAAAATACAACACTTAAAATACATCACAGTAACACTTAAAACACTTAAATACACTTAAAATACATCACTTAAAGTACATCACTTAAAATACAACACTTAAAATACATCACAGTAACACTTAAAATACATCACAGTAACACTTAAAATACATCACAGTAACACTTAAAATTAGAATAAATTAAAAGTCGAAAGTCGTAATAAAATCACACACTTTCTCACAAAGCTGAGAATGGCACGCGCTATAGAATACTTGCGGGTGACGAGAAGATTTTCAGAATATTTTCTCGTACCTGTTTTTATTACTATAACTTTGCAAATAATAATTTTAAAAACTTTTAAAGTCGTCATATCGGCATTTCTCGAAATGCTATCACACTATAACTAATCTATCACTAAGGCTTTTAGTAGGTTTATAGTATAAACAGTCTTAATTTCGAATATCTTTATAGTAGTAATGATATGTTCAGGTCTATAAAAGTTATTTAGAAAATCTAAATATAGAATTAAAACAAGGAGATAATTTTATATGTAAATACAAAGTAAATATATAGAAATTTATAAAAATACAAACTGCGTAAAAACGAAATGTAATTTTAAATTTTAAAAATTAAATATAAATAAATTCAGACAACTTTGTATTACGAAAGAAGTGAATATCAAAATTAAGCACAGCCTAATCAACAGCAGAGAATAATTTTTAACAATATACTCACATAATATGTATGACACTATCTGTGATTTTCTTAACAATTTACTAATGATTAGAGATTGGGGTCCTGCTCTATAATTATGAGAATCATTTCATGATATTTTTATAAAGAATTAGATATCTTAATAAGGAAATGTTGTGATATAATCAGTGTTTCTTACTCGAGTTGGAATACATGCAATACTTAAGTATTTATTTCCCCAGTTAAACAAAAGAACTTTTACTGTAAGCGTCTGTTTAATTCCTCAAGGGGTGCAGAAGAACTTAAATACTTGTGCTAAATCTAAAAATTGTTTCCGCTAAATACTTCCTATCACGTTCAGGTTAATGTTTAATTTATACCACTTTAACATGGTGCCCCTCTCCCCCCCCACCGACGTAAATGGAAAAAAAAAGACTCTCATCCCACCTTCTGTATTACTTTGATATTGTGTACGATAAAATATAATTAAACATTTTAAAAGAAATCACATAAAAATTTAACTAAAACAACAAACATCTAATTTCTGAGTAAGCGCTTAATAGAAAAAGACAAAAATGAAAACTATCTTAATCAGTTTGTCAGCATATTTACTCACACTCCGTACGTTTATACTTCCGAGCTCATTTCTTTGGAACGAAAAAAAAGAGAATTTCATTTCTGTAAGTTACACCAGCATATAATAAATGTTCTATCTTTAAATGATTAAATATACTTATTTTCATCAGGTTTTTAATGCCTCTGTTCTTTTTTTACCTTTTCTTTAGAGGTTCTATTATTTTATATTTTTCTGGCAATGCTTTCTCTTTTTTAATTCTATCTAAATTCGACTAGTTTTATTTTTGTCTGTAAGATGTTTCTTAGGAAAATGCTCTATTTCACTATTTTTACACACTTAAAAAGTTTTTAATTATTATTTTTGAAAAATAAATTGTATGCGATCGAAATGTTAAAAAACATTGCTGAAAGTTCTTAAATATTAGCTGATGAGTTATTTTCATTATTATTATTTTGGCGACACACAAAGGTATCCGCTAAGAGAAAAGATGCTTCTGTAGATCTTCTATTAGAGAAACGTGTTTCTTATCCACGTTACAGACTAGGAAAACCTCAAAAATTTCCATGAAGCAATCTTGTACCCGGGAACACGAACTCAAGCCAAACTACCACTGTTCAACGACTTTATTGTTTAGCTACTGGTGCGCCTTATTGATTCAAAAATGAAATTAACTGAGTCATTAAAAATTTAATAATTATGTTCGTTTTCCATATGATATCAGTAACCTACAATGAAAGGTGAGTGTCCGAATTAATTTTTAATTACCTAAATGTATCGAATTAGTTTTTAATATATAAATAAATAATTAAAAATAACAGTCAGATACAAAATCTCGATTTTGTGAAATTGCGCAAAATATAAACGCAGACTTTTATTAATTTTAGACAAATACTTTGTGCGTTTCGAGGGAAGAAGATGCAGATTTGTGTTCTTCGAAAAACAAAGTTAACTCTCCGGCTTTTCATTCTTCATGGTTGTCGCAATACTAGCAAATACATAAATATATAGTAAACTTTTTAGTGCCCTGTATTTGCATGAAATTGAAATGAAAACCGAAGAAACTTAGTAAAGTCGTTAGGTAATTTTGAAGCTGGAGTATTGAAAAATGTGCAATGTTCTCGCCGGGACTTGAATCTAGACCTCTGAAATACGCACCGAGTGTGCTACCGTTATACTACGAAGGCAAGCTGGAAAGAGAGAAAAACAATTTTATATACTCTCCCTTTTAAAGTGCGACTGGAGATTAGGGAAACCCAATCTCTAAATCCTGGTGGTGACAAGTTATTTTCCACAACATTTTAGTTCGGGCGCCACTATAGAGTCATTAATGTTTTAGAAGCAGGAAACGTTAAATATGTTCATTACCCTCCCTAGGACTCGAACCTGGATCTTTCAAATACGAGCCGTGTATGCTACCATTACACCAAAAAGGCAAGCCGAAAGGAGGGAGAAAATGCCTTATAAACTGTTTACATCTATGTACGATCAGTTTCATTTGGAAAACCTTTTACTTGAGATTATAACATTTTAAAAGGCGGCATAACAGTACAGTAGAAAATAAGTTCTGATTTAACTTAGATTCTTTATGTAATGTAAAAATGAAATGTACTAGACTGAATTATTCTAAGCATAATGCAATTTTATAATTAAAAAGACATTTAAAATAACATAAATGATGTGAAATTATTTATTGTAATTTATCAATTTTTAATGACTAAACTAAGAGATTCCTTAAACATAATATTATGTATGGCGTTAGAAATTTATTCTAATAATGCATATAGTAAAAAAAATATTTATTATATGTTATGAACTATATCAGTTAGATAATAAAATACATCTTTTTAAAATTTTTTTCTTACATATAAATTACACTCGAAGGCAAAGAAAACGACTTACAAAGAAAATGTTGTCTGATTGTGATGCAGTTTCTTATGCGAATATTTTAAAATTTTTTGTGGATGAATCACTTAGGGTTACAGAGCTTTTAGATGAATCACAAACAGAAGAAATTCTAGAGCAAAACTTCTATTCATTTCAATTGTACAAATGACTCTGAGGTGCGAGCACAGTTGGAAGACGACGTAAAATCAACCTAAAGGAAGCAGAAATATCAAAGCGAAGGATCGCTCGACATTTGAGTCCGAGCGATGTGTCGTATTTTAGACAAAAATTTGGGTACTCTGAATAATCACGTACTAAATTGAGAGTATGCAAATTTTAATCTTACTTCAAATAAATAATTTGATAAACAACTACAGTGAAGAAGTACTTTTACACAGATTCAATATGATACACAATTAAAACGTCTTGAAATGTAGTGTTATTTAAATGAATAAAACACAATCATAGCTGCAAAAATATTCATTTTTATATTATTCCTTAAGTAGCGCATTAACATGCCAAGTTCCCAGCAACCGCCCTATCGGCATAGTGGTTAACGTCGCTGACTGCCGTGCCGAAGGGCCTGGGCTCGAATCCCGGAGAAAGCATGGACGTTTGTAAGTGTATAGTGTCCGTGCATTATGGGGCCACTCTAAATATGTGACGAGTCGAAAGTCCTCTTGAGAGGTTGGTGATAGGGGAAGAGAAGTGGGAGACCCTCGGACCCGTTCCGCTGTGGTGCTCTCCATCAAAATTGGGATTGGAAATGAGCTGAACCACACTGTCACCTGTAAGGTGATCAAGGCTGTTGTCAAAGACAGGCTTATCTTGCGCTCTTTGCCACGAGGAATTTCGTGCGTTTGGGTTGACCTATAGGTGAGACAAATGAGCATTAGTCAACAACAAGTTCCCAACAATACAATAATAATTTTATCCAAATCTCGGAACTAAACTCCTTAATACATATTTATACAGTATTACTTGCTTTTACATATTAATCACTACATACAAGGAGGAAGTGAAGAGCACTTAAACGACAAATTTCGTGATTCCAAAAATCTAAAGCAAAACGTACGTAGTGCTGAAGGATATCCCACTGAGAGTCAGACTGCAAATGAATTGAAGTAATTTGTCCTTAACGTAGTCCGTTCCCTACATACAGTCCGCAGTTGTGTTTTGTATATCGCACCGTAAACCATATTAACCACGGTCGTCACATGTTTTATTACAAATAGTCTTCAAAGTCCCGAAGACTGTCTGGAAACATTCTCCTTTCATTGTTAGTAATCAGGATCCCTTCATCACCGTGGGACAGGCACATTTATCTCACAGTCATTTCTTAAATGTCTGTGGAACACTTCTTCTATGTAGAACAGGAAAACTTTATCGATCAACTATTTCTTAAATGCCTATGAAACTGGATCATTTCATCCATCAAAGACACGAATCAACGAGTCGAATTCAGGTTATATCCCATAATTCTGTTTTTCATTTCTCACATTTTTGCGAATCGACACTACACAACTCCGGTTAATTACTATCAACTCCCTTACTATAAACACATCTTCTAGTTATCATCTGCATTATCATTTTACCCTTTTTCGTTTTTGCTAAAGTCATCATCAAAGTTAAAAGAAAAGAGCTCCTTTTCCGACAATATATTTTTAACTCCTCATCTAATTATTAATTAAAATCCACTTCTGATGAAATAACGCCTCATTTGAACTTAATTGGTCAATCTCAGCCATCCCACAACTTCTTTTCAAAGACGTTATAGCTACGCAGCTGTATAAAAGTATGTACCTCAAATGATTTTCCACTTCGCTCCAAGGAAACGCAACTAGCACATTTTCCTCATCTTCACGTCTTGGGAATTCTTCGATAGATTTTCACGCCCCCGACGAAACGTCTCTCTAAACAATAATAAGCCTAGTAGACAGACTGATTACCTTTTGTTTTCTTTACAGTCCCAAGGACCATTTTAACATTAAAAAGGCACCATGCTCCAAGTTAAGCCTTTCTACAAAAGCTACCACTGTCGCTGACCAAATCCTATTTATTCATAATTATTAGCCAGCTTTCATTTGTTCGATAATTCAAACATAAGGGAGTATTTCATTTAAAGCACAGGTCCGTTACTCTTCATCCGCAGCACACAGGTCGAAAACGCTTTAATCCTTAAGGCAACAGAAGACATTCACCCTCTTCACAAAAGACAAAAATATCCTTTATTTACATTCCGGTTACCTTTCCGCCGGCATCTGTAACTTAACCACTCGTATCCCCAATTTCTCGTCCATCCTGTCATGGCATTGCAAAATATTTAGAAACAATCATAAAGCAAGATCTATACGTGACAGATGTCGTCATTGAATGCTGTTGACAGAAATGGTTCAATCGTGGAAAATCACAGCGTCAAGAGAGCAACAGTCAGAATAATGAGACGAGGGAGTGTGAGGATGTAGTGGTTCGAAAAGCGACTCCGCAGTGCTTGATTCATTATTGTCAGCAATCCGACAAGAAACCGGGACACAAGTCACAGCAAAGACCGTTCATAAACAATTCAGAAAATGGGATTTGCTCTTACCAAATAAACATCACTGTGCCAAATGAACCTCACTGCGAACTCCGACAAGAAGGCTTACAGTTACAGTGTACCGGTTTCGTTCGACCAGGAACTTAAATCGCTATGTAGAACTATCTTCAGCAAGGAGTCCCACTTCAATCTGAGTCACGATGACCAGTGACATCGTGTGTGGAGACGCTCAAAACAGCGATGGGATACTGAACTGCATTGTGAGTCTGTCAGACAGCTAGAAATTATAAGGCTATATTCTGGCATGTCATTTCATTTGATAGCCCGATCCCATGGTTGCCTTCCGTGACACGTATACATCCACTGTGGTGTTTCAACGATATTCTGAGTCCTGTTATGTTGCTCTTTTTTCAATGAACAAAGGCTTATATTTCAAAAGGAAACTGCTCAACTACATACTGTAGTCGTTTCTACTGATTGTCTTCGCAGCTGTCAAACAATTCCCTGGCCGATCTCTCTTTTTCAACAGAGCATGTCTAGGTCCGATAAGGAGGCGCTTTCATCCGTCCCAGGATGTCGTTGATTTATCTAGACGAGTGCAGAATTCGGCAAAAAAACGCAAAGGAGGTTATCTGTCAAATCTACGCGTCAATGTCAAGCCGGATGACAACGTGAATAAATGCCAGAATTAGCTCTCATTCTTAGCATATCTTTTTTCTTTTTTTTTAGACTTAATGTACATTAAAAAGATTATGAAGCAATTTTTATAGATTGCATCAATTAGATGCTATCCCTTCTTTTAAATCACTAAATCGTGAAGACATTGATAAAATTATCAATATGATAAGATATAAATTTATATGCGACTTATGTAAATCCGCAGTTTCATAAGTGCACAAAAGCCTGTTCAAATTAAAACCTTCCACTTAGAAATAAAAACTCTGTAAACAATTACTTCCGTATACATATGCATACTATGTAGAGATATATAGCACTTTCGTACGAAATTACAAATGCAGAATTCTGGAATAACATTAATTGTCAGGCCGCCGTTGATAAGTTTCAGAATAGCGAAATGTAATGGTTGCTGAAATGAAATTGTATTGAGTGTTATCACTCGAAGGTTAACTGCCTAAGGAGGGATGCATTCGAGGAGGAATTTCTAAGGTACGCTTGCTGCAATTAACGACAGATATGAGGCAAAACCCGAAAAGCCCACGTGGAATTAACAGTGTTCAGCGGTCTTGCCACTTAATCACTCGTAGGCCCTCCAAAATCGGAAAGCTGTAAACATTGTTCATGCCTGCATGTTTTATTAAAATAACTTAGAAAATTAATATAAACTTGCATACTTCTTACAAATGTCAATACAAGCGTCTCTTTAAGGTTTTCATACGGCAAATTGCCTTTTTATATATTTAGTATTATCTACAGGTTTAGTATCTTCAGTTCTAATTCAATGAAAACCTGAATTTTCATTATTTCATGTTATTTTCAGTATTTACACAAATTTTAATAAGTTTGTAGAGACATTAGGTTATTTCGAAGCAGGAAATGTGAAAAATGAGTAGTGCCCTCGCCGGGACTCGAACCACGGATCTCTCGAATATGCTTCGATCAAGCTGACCACTACACCACGAAGGCATGCCAAGAAGAAAGGAGAAATACCTCATAAGTTTGAAATGTGAAAAGATACTTCCAACTAAAACGTAATAGATGTTTATTAATATGAACTATTGTATATAATTCAGTTTGCTTGTTTTTTAGTCTATGAATAATATTCCTTTTTATTTCTTTTTAATATAGCTTTAATTCGAAAATCACAGTATTCGTGGTATTCTGTTCAAAAGCATATTTCTTAATAATCTGTTTACGAATAATTTCTGACTGAAATACTTTACATTTAAATTAACAATAGTAAAATTTTAAAGAGTGTTAGTAATTTAAATGCAGTTTTAAAACTTTAATAACATTATTATTTTACTCTTCCTTTTTGATAAATTTTATTTTAAAAGGGTTTTATAACATTATTTTATCACATTGTTTTAAAATATTATTATTTACCACATTATTTTAAAAGAGAATGATTTTTTCTCGTAATATAAAATGCTTCTCGGACAAAGTTAAATATTTGCTTACAGAAAATAAACATTTATTTCCTTTTTAACAAAATAATGCTCTTATATTAAATTAAATAAATATGCTCAAATATATTATCTATATATTACTATTCTTAAGCGTATTTCCGATTACACTATATTCAGATATATATTTGAAATAAATATTATTTTAAATTGTTTTAAGGCGGATGTTCAGAAATGTGCGTTTTTCCATTCCAAAAGATTTCCATTTCCTTGTTAGTATTTCAATGTTTTTATCCTTTCAGTCAAATACAGCTGTAAAGTCAAAACGATTGAAGACCTATGAAACTTTCCTTTGCTTTGCTTCGATTCCTACAAATATATTTTGAATAGCGATGGAAAAACTTGCTTCACTGCTTTCATATTTAAATTTAATTTCTTCTTTGACCGCAGCAGACCGAAACCAATTCAGCTAAGGCACGACTAAACGGAATATGATTGGCAGTATGGTCATGTTTAAAGCACAGTATTTATTTTCTTTCTCAATGATATGGACCAGGAATGGTGATATAACGGCATGCATGATAAACATGGCTGTTTAAAGACATTGCCCCCGGCATGATCACTAAGTTGCGTCTTGAAAATAATTAAGTAAAATACAACCTTTTTCTTAAAGCATTTATGCATTTTAAATTAGCAGAATACAAATGCATACCAATAACAATGAAATTTAAAAAAAAAACATTGTCCGCTGTTTTAACAATGCTAAACAAAAAATAATGACGCAAACATATTCCTTCCAAGGCATGTATATCTATAATCCACGCTCATGAGAAATACAAGCTATGGAAGTCATATGATTCAAAATGGCCGAGAAAGGGATGCAAATAGATTTTTATTAGATTAATGATTATTTTCGTTCTACAAAAAATATTTCTGTTGTTTATTAAAAACAAAATATTTATGCTAGTTCCGCTGTGTTTATAAAATGTTTACGTTTAACTTTTCAACTTTCAGGTACTATTCGATTTTAGTTGCACAGAGATAAGGAAGTAAATATTTTCCCTATTTTTTATATTTCCTTGTGCTTCGTACAGAATTCATTGAATTTCTAAAGCGCGCGTATAAATATATTTCGATATAAATGGATCAACAACCATTAAATTATAGAAAAGAAGTATTGGTTGTCAATTAATAGTCTAATATTTTTTTCAAATTTGAGTTTTCTTAACTTATTTATAATCATAACTTGTTGCAATTTTTCCCTTAATGACTTAAATTGCATGCTAAATAAAAAATAAATTTCTCCATTATTTCAATTGCACTTGCGAAACTTGTATTTTGCGATTTCGGCAGATGTTTTTGTAAAGATTGTCCTCGTCTGATATAATATTTTAAAAATCAAAATATTTTCAATGTTTGTAGCTCTGGACTGAATATTTTGTTTGCCGTTGTTTTTTACCCACCTGATCTGAAAGGATCTCAGTATGATTCATGAATTCATTATGGCTAAAATGTATCACCTCCGTTGGCAAAAGCCCTCTCACCTTGTGATGACAGTTCAACTTTTGCACAGAACTCAATTTTATGAAGATATCTAGGAATCACATAATTTCCTACTTCCCTTTGTCTATCAGCATTATTTCGGAAAAGAATTTAGCCTGATAGCATTTTATATGCCATCCATGTCGCAAACACATTATAGGCTTACAGACATTTATGCCTTCTCCGAGATTCAAATCCGGGCTCAAAGCTATGTCCGTCAGCTTCCGTATCAACATGACAACACAGCGGCATTCAATATTTACCATTTTTGCATAATTCTGTGTATTTAATGCCGTATTATAACCTAAATAATTCTGGTGAATGATTCTAGATTCTTGTAAGCATTTAATGTTTTGGGCATACTCGTGAAAGGAATTATTTTTGTAGTTTAGGTTAAAAGAAATAATTTGAAACACGTTTGTAGCTTACATTTTGCATTGCAATTTATATAATGTTTAGTTTAATTTAGCTTTGCCGCACTGTCCAATGTTTGATGCACTAAGACAAAATATGCTTGTTGTAAAATACGTGTACATACTGAACTTCTGCTGAAACCAGCGGTTCTAAATAAGTTTTACTCGCTATTTAAAGTTGATCTGATTCCAATAAAGGTCGACTTAAAGCAGAAGGTAAGGAAATGATTTAACGTGCCTGTTGATTAGAATAACATTGCAATGGCATCTTACTTTACTTCTTGCTCATATATCGCCATCCATTGACTTTTACTGTACTATGAACTCACCCAAGTGCCATGAAAAATTTTCGATTAGTGAGGCATGCGGAACGACAAGACAGTGTTTAGAAAATGGTAAAGGGCAACAGTAAGAAAAAGTTAAAAAAAAAGATTTTGGGAATGACAGTAACTAACAAAATATATAAGCATAAATAATGTTTTATTTATTTTGATTCTCTGCTGGTTAATTGTATAATTGACGCATGCAAATCTCCATGTGCCAGTCCTGTTGTACTGATGCTTAGGCATCAATTTCTAGCAATTTCAGTTTGCAGGGTGCCCATAATTAAATTGAAATTTGCGAGCGGTCTGTAGCAAAAACTAGACAGCGCAATTGCATGAAAATTTGGCAATGGCAGAATGAAATAATGAGAATTTTATCGAAGGAAAAAAAAACAATGAGTTTCAAAAACTATCTCTAGGTAGCGTATCATAGCTTTGTTAAGAAAATATAAATAATCTACAAAAGTTTACAAAACACGCTCGATATGATGTCCACCATTGTCTGCTACCACCTGGAAGGGTAAAATCGCATGTTCGACTGTTGAAAGCAGCATGAACTGGGGAATATTCCGCACATGGCGTTCTATGCTTTCTTTAAGGTCAAATAGAGATGCGATGGGATCACAGTAGACTATGACTTTGAAGTATTCCCAGAGCCAAAAGTCGCAATGATTTAAGTCGGGGGGTCTAGGAATACATTTCTAGTACAGAGAGATAAAATTGTATAGGTTATTTAAAATTAAAACGCATGCATGGTTCTTTTTTTTTAGAAGACAAAATTAAATAACATTTTAAAAGTATCATATTTATTATCACGTGAAATTTACGAATTTCTTACTGTGATGGCATATAACTTTGAACACTTATCAGCTTACAAAACTGTCGTCGTAGTTTTGAAAATTTGCTGCATAAACAATGAATCTTCATAACATTATGTACTAAAATAGATGAACATTACAAAGCAAATCTTATGAATATCTGCAATCTTTTTCAACATCCTTCCATGTAATGTTCTTGCTCTGCGGGTCTTTTTCATTTTTATCCTATCCCTCATATAACCTTCTTTCTCCTTTCTCAGTACATTACCGATTATTTCGTCATTATCGTGACGAAAATTTCATTTTCTACATCGTTCCAAACTTACATTTCGCATAAAGAGGGTAGGTAGTTTCTCTAATTTTTAATCTCATAAGCTTAAATTTTGGATTCAAATTTAGAGCTTCGTAAGCTTTTTGATATTGTCTGTTTATTGGGTTCCGGTAAAGACAGATTTTACTGTATAATTGTAAGCTAATAATTTCTGATTTTATGATTGCAAAGTCGTAGATGAAAAAGCACATGGAAGGGCAAATAGAAAATGTATTTTTTGGGCTTATATTACAGATGCGCCGGCCAGACGGCATAGTGCTTACAGAAATCTACTGCAGTACCGATAATTTATTATTAACTATTACATTATTCAGGCACTCAAATTACTTTACAGCAGAACATACAATAGTACAAATTACAAATACGCTTTACAAAGACAACACTTTGCAGATTTTACAGAAATTTATTAACGTGTATTGGACAATATCCAAATACAGTAGTACTACAGAGAGTTAAAATTCTAGAAACAAATTGAGTGAACATTAAATTCTTACAACGGGCACTCTTCCTATTAACCTCCCTCCCAACGAATATGCTTCGTTATATATATATATATATATATATAACGAGGCAACAGATCAGCTCCAACTTTTGCGAGCTTGTTGATAACCTGGGCGATCCTAGCCTGACGCTTTTTGCAATAAACCTGAAGCAAACTTATGATTGCTACTGGGGATTTTAAGGTGGTGTTCTTTGGTAAGTGGGCAGACGGTAAGATAATGATCTGAAATACTAATTTAGCCACAGACACTGAGGTCGGTGTTGCTGACTCTGTGTCTGTTAAAAATTCGGAAAAGGAATCATGTCCTATAATATATCTTGTTAACTGCAGGAAGCGATTTTGCGTTTATTGTCTACGCTTGTGAAGTAGTAGTGTGTGGGATGGCTTTCTTAACATTCATCCCATTCTATTTGTGATTTGATTTATGCCTTGCGTTTCCGTTGCTTCTTCAACATGAGAGTGACCGAAATGCTGTAGGGGGCAATGAATACTTCCTCATGTTGCTTCCTTGGCTAATCTGTCAGTGTTATGTTACAATATATCAAGGCACCAGTTATTATGTGCAAAATTGTTGCGTCACCAAATGTTGTGGTACCAAATGTTAAATACTAACTGTTACAATAATTTGCCTACAATAATATCAAAACCAAAATTCATATTGCGTTGTGTATAACTAACCCGAACAACCCCTAAGACCAAGCAGGAGTACTGGTGTTAAGAACATTCACACAAGTCATCATAAGAAAAACTCTGAATCAATTATATATATATAACCAAGGATATTTATTGCAGCATTAAAGGAAGACACTCAATCTTTCAACTTAAATTTCTAGATCTATGGAGTGTTCAAGTGGCAATTAATAAAAATAATGCATTTAGAATTATAATATATATTGTTAGTTTCAAATATGCACCGAGATGAATTTATCAAAAATTTACACCGTAAAAATTAATATTAAAATTTCATATGCAGTTATCAAAACTCTGCTGGCCAGCATAAAAATACACAGGAATTTAATGAATCACCGAGCATGGTGTCTTTACCAATATTGATAGAGATTACT